>JABFPJ010001199.1:0-27788 GCA_022817425.1 Gryon sp. ZL-2020 | reverse complement strand
TTTTTTTTTTTTTTTTTTTTTTTTTTTTTTTTTTTTTTTTTTTTGTTTTTTTTTTTTTTTTTTTAATCTTTTCTATCTTCTAATTTTTGGCAATTGTTTCTCTGACTTTGCGAGAAAAGGCACTGCAATGAGGCCACACATCTTTTTCGCGAAGTCTCGAATTAAAAACATCCAAATCCAATGTGAAATGACGTTTATCATTGCACAACATTTCTCTATGACTAGTATACAAGAAATTGTTGAAACAATCGCGATATATAATTTGCCTTAAATATAATACAATATATTATATAAAGGTACCATTGATATTTTACTATGTAACTATCGACTAATATATAATATAAGTATTTACAATGTTTTCTCTCCAGCGAGTTGAACATTTATATAAAAAATAATCTTTAAAGATGTTATCAGTTGACTCAGACTACTGAGTTTTTCTCAGCTTAAAAAATAACTGTCGGTCTTTCAGTCAACTGAAAACATATTTAACTTTTTTAAAAAATGTATTCTTATGTTATATATTTCTATATATAAAGTATATAAAAGCATTCGAGCATAAATCTGTACCGAGAATAAAGCTAGTTTAATATTCACTATCAATCTCTATCAACTTAAAACATTACTACATTATTACTCAACATCAAATTCTCCAATTCTCGATGAAGAACTATCAGAGAGATAATACACATGAAGCTGAAAGTAAATATTAAATTAACTTTTTCCTCGATTATCTAAAAATGTTTCCTTAATGTTCAAGGAAATAAACCGCATAAACAGTTTAAATTAAGGGGGGGGGGGTTGTTTGTATCCGACTTTTGAGTTCAGTCACACGTCAATGAACTATCCACTAATGTTCATTGCGTGTGACGTGGACAAAAAAAGTCAGCTTATCCGAGCAACGCTGTCTACACATTGTACAACTTAGCGGGTCCGTTTTCTCGTGATAACTCATATGAATTGTGAACATCACTTCATTGCGGAACATAATGCCACAAATTTGACAGGCATACATATACACTTTTACGCCATTCTCATAAACCGTAACTATACCATTCACCCTGTTGCCAACACCGGGTTCTGTACTTTTAAATTCAATGCGCAAAATGCCCGGAGGGTCTTTCGGCACTTCCGTCGTTGGAGTTTTCTTTATCTTTGCACCAACTACCTTTCGTCGTCTCTTTGTCGGTGTAATGTCTTCCACCGAGCTGGTTTCAGACTTGTTACTGAGATCTAACGGTTCTGGCACGCTGGTTGACAAAGATTCATTCTGATTCTCTGTTTCCGGTTCCTTTTCCGCATTCTCTTGCTCTTCTTCTTGCTCTTCTTCTTGCTCCTCTTCTTCTTGCTCTTCTTCTTGCTCTGCTTCTTGCTCTACCTCTTCTGCTCCCTCAACTTCTTGCGGTTTCTCTTGGATGAACTGCAGGTCTTGGACCATCTTCATGTATCCAAGAATAGTAAGGTTGTTCTGCAATGCTTCAATCTCTTCGGGTTTGTATTGCGACAAATTGAGATTGGCGGTGTGTTGAAGGAGTGCTTGTTGGTGACGAAGATATGCTTGTTCCAGAATATCTCGTCGTATGTTGTTTGCATACAGGGCTGGGTCAAATTGTCCGTTGAAGTAAAGGGACTTTATACGATTGGCATTTTCAGTAAATTGAGCGAAGCTTGGCTCAGGATAAAGTGGCATTGGCGGCATTTGCTCGGGCGCAACAGTGGCGCCATTCAGGTTGCCAACATTTGGATTGGCAGTAGCAGTATTAGCGACAACAT
This sequence comes from Gryon sp. ZL-2020, assembly GCA_022817425.1. Taxonomy (NCBI): domain Eukaryota; kingdom Metazoa; phylum Arthropoda; class Insecta; order Hymenoptera; family Scelionidae; genus Gryon; species Gryon sp. ZL-2020. Next base: position 26,018 of record JABFPJ010001199.1, on the reverse strand, counting down.
TTGGAAGCGTATTGTTGTTGTTGTTGTTCGCTATAAGAGCCGCATTTTGTTGAGCCGGTTTGGTTCTGGGACCTCGGCGGGAACTGTTGACGTCGATAATTGGATTGGGATTTGGCGTACCATCTGGATTGAGTACCACTGCGGGCTCGTGCATGTTGCGTTTCAAATGTACCTTAAGCGAGTGACAGTACTTGGTTACATAGCTGCAACTCGCGCAACGGTATTGATAGATAGATGAGTGGGACTTAAGATGACTGTTGAGCATCGATTTGTTCACACAAGTGTAATTGCACTTGGGACACTTGAATGGTTTCGAACCATAGTGATTGCGCATATGGTACTCAAGATGGTGCTTGTATTCGGTCGCGAATGGGCACACTTTGCAGTACAAAATCTTTTCAGGCGCCATGTGCTCGCGCTGATGAATCCACGAGTCGTATTTCGTCAATGATGGTGCTTTGCACTTTTTGCAACGGTAGAATTTCACGGTACCGGTTGCGGTGATGTGAGGCATGCGCAAATTCACATCGTCATCAACGATGGACTCATTTTCGCCATCCTCGTCGGGATTCGAACATTCGTCCTCGACTCGCGAATTTTCGCGAGCATTTGAAGGCAGATTTCGTGCAGCGCAGTGGGTCACCAGGTGTTCCATAAAGAAGTCACGACTGAAAACAAATTTTGTTTATTAGTTTTTGCTGATATATTTGAAAAGCTTGATGATACTTAATGGTTTATTTTACTTTATTAAACAAATCGTAATCAAACAAATAATTATGATTTAAATATGATAAATAAATAAATGATTAATATTAAGACCATCTTATTTTGTCTATTCAATTCAAATTCATATTATACATTATTTTAGAAATACTTACTTTGCATTTTCGGACTCATATTGGCATATGGGACACTTGAGTACTTTGCGTGTAACTTGTCGCTTTGGAGGCTGTTTAACAGCATTATTATTCGACGTCTCTTTTGCTTCTGACGTAATTTCCGCTTGAACGAGTACTTCCGGAGACATTTCAATCATATCGTCTTCTTCGGGATCATTCAGCGTTTCGCGTCCGCTGTCATATTCAGGATGATCAGGCTCGGCCTTGACAGTAGTCTGCGTTTCAGGCGAGATATATTTTGTCTTCGTGATTATTGTGGATTTCATCATCTTTGGTGTACCGAGATCGTAATTGTGGAAGTTCGATGGCACGGTGAAAATCGCATTATCAGTCGGTGAAACTGAGCTCGATCGAGTGCTGTCGAGCGCCGATGTCACCATTGTTGTCTGATTCAGCTGTAATATAATCAAATTATTTATTTCGGTTCTTTATTTTTTTCGAATTTATTGAAATCAGATAATGAAAGAAAAAGAAAAAAAAAAACGTTATTCTTCGAAACGAAACAAAGTCATAGAACTTTAATTGATTAGGGATTTAATAGATGGAATATGGCGGAAGATAAAATAAATAACGTGAAAATGCATCCAGGGTATTTTGTGAATGATGCGGGGAAGGGGATGGAAGTTGAATTGAAGGGGATAGTTGAATGCGAGGGTGGATTTAGGGTGAAAAGGGGGGGCTGATTACTCACCATGAGACCCCAAGCAGGCGTGGCTGCAGAAATTAAGGGCTGCTGGCGTTCCTGCGCGATTTGCTGTTGTTGTTGATTTTGCTGCGATTGTTGTTGCTGTTGGTCAACGTGCGGCTGACTCGGACCGGACGTCACCGTCACCGGTTCCGTCGGATTCCAACAACTTCCTCTCATTGTTCTGTGGAAAAAAAGAAAAAAAAAAACAATCAATTTTAAGGCCAGCCCATTTACGATCGTCGCCATTATACGACCATTGAATAATTGTGAGATATATCAATTGTTATTCAAAATGGCGGAATTTCTTTTTTTTCTTATTGCTGAAGTGTTTTATGTTAAGTTTTTGTTGTTTTTAAGAAGCAATTGATTCTTCAAGATATGAGAAGTGACGAAAAGTTCGGCGATTGGATTGTTTCTTTGTAAAAACATAAGAGTGAAACAGGATTAAGGGATTAATTTTATTGTCGAATCGGAGATAAAAAGGCGTGAAATACCAGGAAACTTGTCAAAACTTTTCAATCTGTATTTTTTTCATTTTCAAAGATCAATTTTAGACATTTGAGAAAAAAATTTAATTAAATAAAATAAATGATTAACAAAATTATTTTTTTCAAAATTATTTGAAACTCAAAGTTGTAAGTTCTATTTTTTGTAGTTTTTCCAGAATATTACAAATGTACAAAGTTTTTAAAATCATTAAAGATGAAAAGATCATTTTTTTCAGATATCTTTACAAATGTGCAATGAAAAAAGGACAAATCCTTCATCGATGAAAGTCCATCCAAAAAGGAAGTGGCTATTGAATTGAAAAATTGAATGCGTGAAGAAAGAGGAAGAAAAAAAATCGTCGGCGATCGAAAAATTTGAATGCCAAAGAAGGGTTGCAATTGTTGCGAGAAAAAAAGCCCTTTCCCGGTGCGTGTAAAATCCGACGTCTTTTTGCCTGCTTTTCGAGCCGATTTTCATTCTTCAATTGCCGAACTTTCGTCATGTCAGAATTATAAATAAGGTAAGTTGCGACGATATTCAGATGCTCCGAAATAAGATATCAAAGAAGAAAAAAACGGAAACGAAAAACATCGCAAATATTTTATTATATTCATGTGTAAAATTATTTCTATTTAAATTTAAAAAAATGTGAATAAAATAAATTTCGCAATTTGGATAAATTAAATATTAAATTACATTAAATTAAAATGTTTATAATTAATAAAAATACAAATTACTTTTGATTGAAATAAATGTTGAGGTGATTGACCTACATTGTTAAACACAAAAATATCAATTCACTCGCAGAAAAACAAAATCATTTCTCAGGTTGTTTATAATTTTAATTTCTGACAGTTCGAAAATGATAATATAATATAAAAATACAAATGTTTACAAATGCAGCTTTGATAACGGTTTTTCGTGATTTTAAAAATGTTATGAAATTTGATTTTGCGAAAAAACAATCAATCGCAATGAAAAAATGGATTTCTACAATTTAATTCGTCATGAAAAAAGATAACACATGATTTCATATGTGCGATTCAAAAATATTTTTGAAACAATGCTTTGTTATCAAATCTGTTATATTTTTGTTAGCAAAACTGCTGATATGAAATTGAGAAAAAAATTCAGAAAAAATCATAAAATAAAAACATTTGATTGATGTACTTGAATAAAAAAAGTTATAATATTTTGATGATAATCATTTTTATTTTAATTTGTTCATTTCTTTTTGATAAAATTTAAAGTGCAATGAATTTTGGAAAATTAAATATTTTTAAAAAACATTTTATTTGCTTTATGCAAAATTTAGAAATGCGAAAAATTCTTTGCAAAGATCGTAAAAATAAAATTAAAAAGAAGAAAAAATAAAATAGTGAATAAAAAAATTATAATTGTGTGCTGTTAAAATTTAAAATTCAAAATACAAATGTCCAGACACCTCATGGCGGCACTTTTCTTTGATCACATTTAACGAAGTGTCGCTTATTTTCGCAGAAAATTCATTTATCTTTGAATGAAATCGTTAATTGAATTAAACTGAAAAAACTTACTCAATCTTAAAAACTAATGGAATTAAGGATTTTCAGATCCTATGAAACTTTGAATCCTAACATGCAGCGGCTCGGGAGTTCTAATCGACTGAATTTCAAATGTACTCGGTCGGGTTTAAAAAATGTTCGCGACTATATATTTATTTGACCGGCGCAACCGATCGAAAAGTGAGGGAATATTTTGGACCTGTTGGTGGGGGATCTAATCTATACTCCCCTCCAACTTTTGTTTTCTCCAAAAATGTGCGTAAACGCATCGGCGTGTGAAAGTTCAACATTTTGCACTTTTCGCTTCTTTTTTTTAATTTTTAATTTATCTTTTTTCGGAGCAAGTTTTTGTTTTATTTTTGTTTAGCTTTTCTCATCTCTTCTTTTTTATATAAATTAATTATTTGATTATTTAATTTATTAATTTTTTTGTAAAGAAGTGATTATCAAATATAATGAAAAAAAAATTTGAATATAAAGTAATATATACATTTAGAATATCAGTGTAGAAAGATTTGCTCCAATTTTATAATTTAGTAAGAAATTTTATTGAGCAAATGCATTATTTTATCAAGTTTCGATTTTAATGTAAAACTATTTTATATTAAATGTATTAATTTTACTGAAGTTAAAAAAAGGAACAAATCATTTTTATTTAGTTTCATTTAGTGTCAAATATTAGTTTATATATATTTTGAAATTAAAATTTGTTATTTTATACAGTACTTTTTGAATTTGAGATTTTTTGATTGAAAATTAAGAGAATGAAAAATGATTAAATTTGTACAACTTACCGCTGATCAATATCCTTTGCCGGCGGCATATCCTCATACACATTGAACATCCATATAAACAATATTTAACTTTATAACTTCAGAACAAATGTCTCTTAAAAATCACTTTAACAAAAAGAATGTAGTTAGCAATGAATATCACCGAACACTTTTTAACTTTACTTTTAGCTTCATTTGTAATTGATTGGACAAAACTTTGAAACAAATTACAAATGCAAACTGATTCACACACAGTTTAAGAACCAAACCAACTTTGAACTTCCGATGTGAACTGTTCGGAAGATAAATCCGAACGATGGACTCCGATGCTCGGATTGCTCTTACTATACGTTCCAGCCGTCCAATAAGAAGCCAGCAACCCTCCTACTTTTCCCCCACCAACAAATCTTCAGCCCACAATTCTACAAAGCCTTCTACTATTGTTTTTGCTATTTTTCGGTCAAAACTTTATGCTGATTGGTCGAAACAGGTTGACTTGGACAATTTTTTCAGACTTCTTTTCTTCTTTTTTTTGTTCTCTTCGTCTTTTTTGCCCCTTTTTTTATCTGCTAAAATTTACTGCAATAAATTAAAATAGAAGTGCCAAGAGGACCCTTTTTGTTTTGCTGGATTTCGCATTGTTCGGCATTGTTCTGAAAGGGTACAGATCATAAAATTTGATCGCCTCAGACGTTTGCAATCAGCAAAACGTGCGCAATATAATAATGCTTGATATTTTACCGATAAATTTTTCCGGAAAAATTGTCACTTCTGGTCGAAACATTCTGGGGTTTTCATGTGAAAGTTCTGATTTTTTCATTAGATTAACAATGTTTGGTGGATTTATGATTTCAAGATTTGATTTTTAGGTATAAAATATATATATATAATATAAATAATATAAATATTCAGATTTTTTTCATTGTCATTTTGAAAATAATTTTTGTTTTAACATTTTTCTTAAAAAAATTTATTTTTTAAGTTTTTAATATCACAATTTTGAAAGAAGAAAAAATTGTAGTTTTTTATGATTCGATATAAAATAAATGTTACTTTTTATTTATAAAATTTAGATATAATATATATATATACATTAGAATGATGATCAAATCCACATTTCAAGGAAAGTTTGAAGAATAACTTAAAAAAGTGGACGAACATTTTTTTATATTTCACATTCCGCTTAAACCAAAGGTACAATAAAATACTACAAATTCTGATGTAATAAAATTGTGTTTTTTTGCTTTCTTGAAAATCACTCATAAAAGGATTTCCTGTGTTCTAGTTTTGAATTAGAATAATAAGTGTTCCAGTTTTGATCTCCATGTTTCATATATATTTCTAATTAAAAAATGTTTCTGGAAAAGGAGACAATAGTTTTTATTGATTTTGCTTCTTTTTATGATTATATATTAACAGAGTTTAATATGAAATTTATTTATTTAAAATCATTGAATAAAAAAGTATGATGAAATGAATTTTTGAGAGTTGAACAAGAAGATTTTCCACAAAGAAATAAAAATAAATACGATGGAATTTTTTCAGCTTTTTCGTTTCCGACATTTCCAAATTAGTTTCAAATTAGATTTTGTTGTTTAAATAAAATAATAAAAGATAATATTTTGTTAATTTTTTAAATGTTAAACTAAAATTATCACCAGGAAAAGGTACTTGCTTCTTTTCTTTTGTTAATAAATTATTTAATATAATCGATTTGTTGGTTTTGATATTAATACTCCGGAGCCTTGTACCTCCGAAATAAAATTATGCATAAATGTGCACCACAGAAGAGAAAGTGGGGAAAATACCCGTCAGTTTGTCATAAATATTATTATAAAACAAAAGCCCTTCCTGTGCCTTTGAATTTTACTATACGAGTTTAATTATTTATTGTATTGATTGAAACAAAAAATGATCAATAACTACTGGTTATTTGTGAAAATAATGCCAGGTAAAATGTGTATATTTTTTCAACTCCGTCAAAATAACTATAACTAATTTACAAAATAAAAATGCAAACGTGCTAATCTCGTGAGTTTCCAAGCTTAAGCGATGAATATGTTTTTGTTTGTATATTTTTAATACAGATCAGTGTTTCTAACTGTGAGCCTCTTTATCATGAAGTAAGGTTTGTCGGCTAATGTTTAAAAGGCTCTCAGATAGAAACTCTGATACTGATCTAGCAAGTGCATTTAATTAATATTTTTGTTAATCTTATGAATTAAACGTCCAAACATTTTTATTTACTTAGACAAAATTGGATTAAAAAAAAGGATTAACATTTTTGACATAATGGTTTCAAACGAAGGACAGGGAGTTAGTTTTTAATTCTACCTTTTTGTTTTATATTTATTTTACAACTTAATTTGTTTTGCATGGATTAAATTAAGAAGTAAAATGAAGATTGTATTTAGTTTCATATTTTGTTTAAAGTCCATCAAATACTTTTGTATATACTTCTATATGTTTGACTTATTATGTATATTTATATTTAACATTATTTAAATACTCAAATAAATATTTTTAATACAAATTTAATTCATTTATCTTTAATTAAAATGAAATTTGAATGTTATATTACTTATTCTGACCTTCCCGAAAATTGGATTAACACCTGTTTTAATGGTTCCAAGCAAATTATTTAGTTACTAAAATATACATATGCTGCATCGTTTACTTACATTTTCTTTTTTGTAACTTTTTGAGTTGAAATGTTTAAATAAAACTGAAATCATAATTTCGAAATTCTTACTTTTCACGGAAAATTAGCTTTCTGAACAATAAAAAGTATTCAACTTCGCATTTACTATATGGATGAACATTTTTTACATTTTTTCTCAAACAAATTTGAAGACATTTGACAAAAGACCCGTTTTTCGTTAACTCGATTGTTTTGAAAATATTGACGGGGATATCCCGTTTAAATTTTACACACTCATCATGCTTTTCGCAAGTTTTTCTTTTTGTTAGTCATCATTTTGCTTGCATCTATTGTTATCAGGTGTGTCTATTTTATTGCTGGCCATAGCAAAACAATGAGGAAAACTTATACCTTCAATTAAGAAAAAAGGGATAAGACGTGAAGAAACGCAAATCCATTTATCCCGCATGAAAATGAACAAATGTCTTAATAACTATGACTATTTTCGATTAGCAACGCTACTAAGTTTGAACATTTTTTCAAAAATGTTTGGACGATGTTTAATATACGCGTATATTAATTTATTAATAACATAATTATATATATTATATAATAAAATAAAAATAATATAATAAAAAACAAATATTTTTTTTATTTAAAACAAATATGAAATATTTTATTAAATTATTAATATTGAATAAGAAAAAATATTAAATTTTAACTAGAAATTTGTATTTTATCTAAAAGTTTAATTTTTCTTTATTTAAAATACATAGTCTGAGAAAAACGCGGCAAGTTTTCACGTTTTTTAGATTTTACAGTTCACTTTTATTCTGGTAAAAAATGATTTAACGCAACGTAACAAACGATCTCGTTCGGCAACTTGAGAAAAGAGTTAGAAAAAGCAAAAAGTATAAAAAAAATAAATAAACATATCCAAAAATTGGTCTTAACCCTTTGGTCGGCCTTTTTCCGACAAAGAACCATTTATCTTGTGTGTTTTGCTTTATAACACTATTGGATGGCGAGCATTTTCTATCGGTTCTTTAATTTTCTTTTGATATTCACACTTTTTTGACACTTTTTTCGACCGACTTTACTTTAATGGTACGCTAACTGTGGTGTATTAATTTTGTTGCCACATGTAAAAATATTGAACTCAAAAAATTAGTAGTTTATTGTCCTTTCGTCATAAAAATAAAAACTCAAAGACAAAAAGAATGAAAGATTTCTATCCAAGCTTTTTTAACTATGCTGTTTGATGTTTTAGAAGCCGTTTTATGATTTTGGTTTTTCGATTGTTTTTTTTTAACTTTAATGAAATAATAAAAATGAAATTTTCATTTTTGTTGCAACTTTGATTTTACAATTTTGTTTTTGTTTGCACAGAGTTTGATTTTGCAAAAATGATATTTGATAAGATATGAAATAAATACGGTAGGAGGCGTGTATTGTTAAAAAATAGAGGGGAAAACCAGTTTCGCTCGACCTTTCGTTATTTGTTCAGTCATCATTTTTTTATAGTTTGAAAAAAAAAGTGAGACCCCACTGGTCGTGTGCGCGTTAACAGGTGAAGTCTGACGCCACACCCTCGACCAATAGAAAAGCGAGCTTCAACGTAAAAGTAATCTTATATCAAATTCAACTCTTTTTTAGCTTTGAAAAACATTTGTTAAATATTAAAAAAATAAAAATTGTTAAAAAATATTTACATAAAAATGAATAAATCTAAATAAAAAAACATAATGAATAAAAAGTAATTAAAAAAATAGTAAAATTTTACATTAATTAAAAATATAGATTATTAATTTGAATAATATTTCATCATATTTCATCAGTGTCCAAATTAGATTCATTTCAATATTTTGCATCTCATTTTTATAAACTGGTAAACAAAATTCTGGAAATTCATAACTTTCTTTCGAAGTGAAAAAAAGATTTGACAGCATTGTTGTTATTATTAGTCCATTTTATAATCAAATGATTTTTTTGATGAAGAAAAGCTTTTGAAAAATCGTAAAACTCGCAAAAGGAGTTCAGTTCGGTCGTCGTAATTACCAACTATCTTTAAACGTCAACTTTCTTTGCGCTTGTAAAGTAGCGAGTCGACTGACAGGTTTTCCCCACATCTGCGTAGAAGCCTCTTGACATAAAATTTATGATTTCGTTTATGGAGTAGCAATTTTCGTAAATTGTTTGTGTGAGTGACCAGAAAATATGAATACTGAATCTGAAGCTTCCAAGTCAAGTCTTTGCACGCGTGCCAATAATGAAAATGCAGAAAAAAATAGAATTATAATAATTAGAAAGACAGAACAATATTTATTTAAATCATTTTAAATGAAATATATTATTAAAATGGTAAAATTAAAATCATTGGTTTTACAAATTTGATTTCAAAAAACGCAAAAGTCAAAATCAAATATATATATAGAAAAATATATTTTTGTGGTGTATAATATAAAAGATATTGTTTAATTTAATTACAGAATTATATATTTAATTTGATTACATTTTTACTTGGAATATTACATTGCACCTTAAACTTACACCCAGCATACATAATACACAATCATTCATTGGTATAAAAAGTGTGCAAGTCAAGTAGTTATTACAAAACGCAGTCATAATTCACGACTCGTCGTCGGGTGTAAAACGTGAACAACCAAACGACGGAAAGATTTAAAATAAAATAATTACAGAACAGTAGTACTTTTATGTCAGTTAATATGATATATTAGCCTCGTAAAACATTCAACTTCGGAAAACTCGAGTAAAAAGTGTGCGTGGGGTTTTTCGTTTTGCAAATTATATGACATCTCTTTTGAACCATTTGCTGTAGACAAAACATTTTTTCTCTTGTCCTTTCTTCTTCTTTCCCTTTTTTATACCTTTTTACATTTGCCGCTCAAAAAGGTTTATCTGGTCAAATTTGTTCTCAACAGAAGGTCAGTTTTTAGGTGCATTTTTAGGCTAATAGCTGTGCAGTTGTGAAGGAACTGTTTAACAACTTGTTGTTTTAGATCTTGGAATCCGTCTCGGTTGGAAAACGCTATCGTCGCAAAACTCGAGCATAATGCCTGGCCTCACGCTACTATTTCCATTATTGTATCGTTCAAAAGTTAAATGACCACTGTAAACTGGGACAGTGCACATTTTTCCCCCGAAACACCTTTTTTCGGCATTTTCCATCAGCAAAGCAATTTAACGCGCGAACATTCCCTTCTTCAACTTTCCTTTTTTCTCTCACTTTAAATTCTCTCTCCCCCTTTTTTATGGAACAAGAATTGGTTCAAGTAGACATGCTGTCTATATAGATGAGTTTTGAAAATGATTTTGCGTAAAAACAGGTAGAAATGAACAAGTTGCGCGCGCATCATTATTACGGATATAAGTTTTATGAGGATGTTATTTGAAAAGAGTGAAGTTGCAGTCTTGTCATTGACGGTTGATTAATTTATTACACTGTACTTATTTTTGTTTTTACAGTGTAAACTTTTATTGTATGGGTAAAAAGGGATGCAGGTTTTGTTGGGGAAATATTCTACTGTTTTAGTTCGGAATTATTGAGATATGATTATTATTTATTGTGCAGAAAAAAAATGAAAAAGGACAGCATCAGTTGTTCATCTTAGATACTTAAAATATTTATTGATTACTTACTTAACAATTAACCACTTTTGTTGATTGATTGTTGATACTTAAACAATTTTGTTGATTTTTTTTCATGTTTGATGAATAAAAAGAAAATATCATTTTTAATTAAAAAAAAAAGTTAAGAAAATATTTTGTACTTTTTAGAAATACAAATTCGACTCATCCAAAATTAACATAGATTCCCCTGTATTTTTTGTCCATCAAAAACCTCTCTTAAAATCACAATCTTATTTTTTTTCTGACGAAAATAAGATGATTTCCACATACGACTCGAAAAAAGACACAGTTGTGGAAAATTATTTTTATCCGCTTGGGTTTTCGACATAAAGGGTTGGCCACAGCTGTTTAAACCTCGCCCTTACAACCCCTTCAGGTATTCAGCTCTCAATAATTTCCTTTCAGAGATGCGTTTTCATACAATGACAATAGTCACCCACGCGTTTTCTCCCTCATCTTTTTTCCAAAAAAGAGATCAACCACCACATTTAAATGTGTTCATATGATTACATCTACATTGATATATACATTTTTTTAATGTTAACAATTATTTTATAGTCTTTTGTAAATAATTCAATTTAAAGATGCAAAGAAAAAAAATCAAATAAAAATAATTGGAACGATCGATAAAAGTATCGAAGTGAAGGCTCGTGCCTTTGATTTGCAGGTTCCAGATTGAATGTGTTGAAGAAAGAAAGTATATATATGTGTATATATATATATATATGGTCACTAGTAGGATACTTGGTGGTCGTTAGCCATAGAGAATTCTGCTGCAGCTTGTGTACCATACACGGACAAATGACGCTCCTTTTTGAGGACAAACATCGGAACAGCTGACCCTGCGCTCGCGTGCGATAGCTTGACCCTTACTCAGCTTCATCTGCTGACACCCACCCTTATATATTTTATCCCGGCTCAATAGCCAACATTTATTTATCGATCTTTTACGAAATCACCGTTTTTTTCCTCCCCAATTTTGGCCATTTTCACATTAATGAATATAAAAAATATTTCTTTTCTCAAAATGTATATACATCAGTAAATAAGAAACATTTACAAAAGAGCTCTTTTGATTTGATTTTGGAACCGTATTGATTTTCATTTTGTTTTTCATGTATATTAAAAATTCAGTGACAAAATAAGTCTTTGACAAAAATATATAGTAACCCTTTTATTTATTCTCCATTGTATCATTAGGATTTTTTGACACAAACGTGAAATCAGATTTTATAGTTAGATGACTTTCTGTAAATATTACAAGGGGATCAGTCAATAAAATCATTTTTTTTTGTCTCGAATTGAAATAAATTAAGTTTTTCCGAAAAACAGTTGTCAGAATCAAAAGTGTGGAGTGTATTTTCCGCAGCTGTTATTCGAGAAATAAATCAATCAGGGACATGTAAATTCTATCGAAAAAAAATGAAAGAAAGAAAAAAAAAAACGCAAATGTCGATGAAATTTGTGTCATTGTGGCTATTTAAGATAACACTGGATTTGGCTTGTATGATTAGGGTGTTTGACTTTCATAACTAAGTGCGTCGACCTAATCAACGTAATATTTGTTTTGATTTTAAATTAATGAGAGATCTTTTTTGGCGTTTGTTTGTGTTTGTTTTTACAATTTTGAAATTTGATGCATAAACATGTTTTTTGTATTAATAAAATGATATATAATTGAAATAAAATAAAACATAAAAAAAATAAATATGTTTTAAACTTGTCTCGTTATGGAAAAATATATATTTAGTAAATGAAATCAAAGTAGAAAAAAAAATTAAAATTTTGTCTTAAGGTGATTCTTCAACTATATAAAAGCAAAAAGGATAGAGCTAATGGTGACTCCGTTAGTGGAAGAGAGACGCAGTGAATTCGACTGAAGAATTACCTTAAATTGTTCTAAAAACAAAACAAAAATTTTGCTTGAAAAGAATGTTGCATGCAAATTTTTGTTTAAAAAGTACAAATTTGATTATCATTTTATTCGATTAAAGATATTAATTCAAGAAATAAAATTATCGAAATGAAAAGTTTCGATAAATAACACTTGTTTGCGACGAATATAAATCAATAAAGTGAAAACCACTACGATTTCCGTGAGTTGTAATGTTTTTCGCGCAAAAGATGTTATCTTTTAGTCGAGAGGAGATGAAGACGACACGAGGACAAAAAGTGTGTTTTCATGGCGATATCTCGGGGATTCGATCTGATTCTTTACCATCCTTCCCCCGCCCAACTCCTCTTCCCTATACATCGTTTCCCGAGAGGGTACTTTTTTCGTATTTCAGGCGTTTCTTTGCACCCCCTTGATAAAAATGATTGTTCGTTTCACCCCACGCATTCGTTAGCGCGCCATTTTCTTTTGTCACACCAACCAAATATCTTCCGCTACAAAAACAAATATATATAGATATATATTTTTAAATTAAAGTTAATCATTTAAAAATATTTTTTTTATAATTTAAGTGTCCATAAGGAAAAAGTTGATAGGAGGATAAAATTGAATGACCAGATTTGCCAATTTTAAACCTGTCATAGTTTAATCCGGCTCTTTGATTGGTTGAATTTAGGCACAATTTGAGAATTGCATTTTGACAGTTGAGACTTTTTAACAATTTTAAAGAGTCAGATATATATAAAGTAACTAAATATATATATAATTTTAGTATAATATATGTGAAATATTGAGCTTAGAAATATAATTATTACTAAATGCCAATCTTATATTTATGAATTTTCATTGAAATGAAATAATACATTTTCGACTATCGGTCGAAAATGTACAAATTGACAAAGATTAAATTAATTAAAGAAACTTTTAATTACATTTTTCAACTAAAAGTTAATTTAAAAACATAAAATAAAGTTTGAAAAATAAACTTTAAAAGAACTGACAGGGGTTCAACAATCTTTTATCCTTTATATTTGAATTTTTAATTTTGATTGAGTTTAATTTTCTGTTATTTTCGACTGACATTTAATTGATTCTTGTAACACATTATATTTATTTAAATATATATTTAATCATTTTGCTTAATAAAAATAAAAAAATGAGATAGTTGGCGCGCAGTGCGCACAAACATCTAGTTATTTAAAAAATGGAGATAATGTAACGAAAAAGGAAATTGTTCAAATATGGCAATTTCATATACGTAAAAGGTGTTTTGCTAATCGAAAAATGGAAAAAAGGAAATAAGAGAAAAAAGGAAAAAAAGGAAGAAGACCGGCTGGTCAGATTTTTTGGGGTTTCGAAATTGATATTTTTTCGCTTTGTCCACGCGACGGCGACTGCTTTTCTACATTGAATGGCCGAATCCAGTGACCCTCTCGGGTTTTCGGCCATTCCTTCGCCCCTTGTCGTCTTACTCTCTTTCTTTTTTTCTCGCTTTTTATGCTCTTGTTCTTTAGGGTAGAACCGTTTTCCTGGCGCGCGTGGCGCGATTTGACCTTCGCATTAACATTGACAGAATTCGGTCGCAAAATTTAATTGACAATATCCGAGAATGCACATAAAAAACCGTTAGGATAACATCGTCGGTTTCAAATATATTTCCGGAGTTAATTTGCCGTTTCTTGTCGTGGATCATTTTTTAGATCAGAACGGGTGTGTTTAATTTTTGCTTTTATTTTATATGCAAAAATGGGAAGAAATTGATACATTTGTTAAAATTAACTCTTTATAAAATAATCCAAACTTTGATTTATGTAGAGTTAAAATTGAAGTCTTATGATTATTTAATTAAAAAAACTTTGCAAATAAATGAAAGTATTATTTTTGTATCATAATTGTATGAAAGAATTATAATGTAAATTTAAGATGAAATAACTCTTCATAGTTCAATCAAACAAAAATAAAATCAACGGAAAAAGATACTTTTTTACCTAACTTTGAACAAATTTTAATATTAAATACCCGCAAAAGTAAATATAACGGCCTTTTTCAACGGTACTTTGATATCTCATACGATAAAAATTGTGACAAAAAAGACGAAGAATTTTCTCGAAAGAACAAAATCTCCGGCCTTTTATATACATGTATAAACCGCGCTAATATTTCCGGGATAAAAATTTGTTTTAATAGAGTTAAGACGTGAAAGATCCCGTTGATCTGTGCATGTCTTTTATGTTGCAGCTACTTATGGTCGGACGAAAAAAAAGGGCCAGCTTTGTATGTGAAAAATGCTACGTCTCAGCTATGAATTTCCTTTTCCACTTTTTTTTTTCGTCTTCGATCTTTTTTTTCAGCAGACGAACAAAACTTTTTCGACGACGCGCCAGGTATCGGTCAAGTGTGTCCCGCGCGGTCTTTTTTTACAGGCTCTGCGGTCTGGAAAAACGGTCTGTGTTTGTTGTGCAAATGATGAGATCCATAAAAAAATTCTTTCCTCGGTCATGGCTGACTTGTCGTCAAACAAATAATCGTGCGCGGTTTTTTTACAATCTTCTGTGGAAACAGGATTTTTATGAAAATATATTGCCGCTTGTAAACGACGTTTTGTGTTTTACAAAAAATTAAGAAACAATTTTGACTTTTCGATGATGAGAATTAGTCGAGGGACGAAGATGAAGGCATTGTGGTTAGTCGTGCGAACGACACGAGCGAAAACAACAGCGCCTTAAAACATCTGTGTGATTGGTCAAATGGAATATAAAAAACAGTCGTTATGATGAGTTAAGTAGTTTATGACGAGAAGGCGGGACTTTAATAAATTGGCATTTTGGAAAAGGTTCTGTTCTGGAAAAAAGAAAAGTAATGGACTGGAATTAGAAGCTTATATTTAATTAAAACAAAGAATGAAATTAAAATACGTTAAATAATTAATGCAGTAAACAAAGTTACTATTTATATATTACATTAATATTTTTTAAATATTTTTATATATTAATATATTAATAAAAAATCTAAAAAATAATTTATCATTTTTATTAGTTATTAGAACTTGTTTAACAGACATTTCATGAAGAAAAACTCAACTTGATCATTGTTTGTTTAAATATGATAATTACAAAAAATGAAGTTCGTTAGAACTCGTCCGTTGTGTAAATTAAAGAACAATTTTTTGTCGCGTTCAGTTAGTCGCTTTGATCATGTTACAAGCGGATCTCAAGCAAAGTGTTATGGTAAATATTTTCCAAAAAAATGCAAGTCACGCAACTTGACTTTTTGAGAGTCATCTATGGATGAACCAGAAAATTTTTCTTTGTCCGCGGTAAATACTACAAATACGACAGACGACGCAGACATGAAAGTCGGGGCTTTTTAATTCATCGTTGAGAGATGATATTTTATTATTGTTTCGCTGAACATAATAATCGTTGGATTGTATTTTTCGAACAAAACGACTTTATTATAAAAAAATTGATTTTCATTGACAGATGTTGCTGTTTTGATTTTCATATTTTTTGATAGCTTCTTTTTCCCATTTATTTAACTTCTTCAAAATGTTAATTCTTTTTTCTCGTTACTAAATAAAGTCGAAATTGTTAAAAAATCCTTGAAATAAAAAATTTTGTTTTAATATAAATATAATTAATCCAATTTTAACCCGTTTAAGAAATATCTGAAATTAAAAATATTTAGCATTGAAATTGATTTTCAAAAAAAGTTTGGCAAGAAATGGGTTAAATAAAAATTATATTGAATTTTGTCTGAATTGATTTGAATATTTAGATACTGACAAGGCAAGTTGTGTTGCAACTGTCTATCATCGGGATCATCTTAAGAATGAAATTCAATCGCGTGCGTTGAGTCTGAATGAGAGCTCGTACACATTTGGCTGGGCACGTGACACAATGGTCGCCGTAAACTTCTCATTTTGGTATTATAATATACCACGTAAGCGGACTGAGCGACTCAGCGGAAGATATATTATATTCTTAATTAAATCAGGGGAGCTGCGATTGATTATAGCTAATTAAAAGTTGCATTCATCATCAGTCTGACTATATGTTTTGAAATATTCAACCACTTTTTAATAATATTTTCTTACAAATTATGTCTTTAATTAATGGAAATTCTTAGAAAATGAAATCAATTTTATTGCAATAATTGACGGAAGAATATTTTTTTTAAATTAAAACGTAAATTATTTATTTTAATAAAGTTCATATAAAATTACAGATATTTTTCAAATTAAAAATATTTTTTATAAAAATGTACAATTATTATAAAATATAGTTTAATTTGTATCAATTATATTATAAATGATAATGATATATATTGAAATCAAATAAAGAATATATACAAGGAAAAAGAAAGCTTAAATCGTTAAGCTTTTAAATGATGACACCTAACTGATGAATCAATAAATTAAAAATATAAAAAATAAAGGAAGTGATCCGAAAACATTATTATTTATTTTCTGCTACATACGTTTAGAATATTAATTTAATTATATTTATTGGTCAATTATCGTTTATATTTTAGGATTTCTATGTATAGTTTTGCTCTGTTTTTTAATATTATTATAAATTACATTTAAACAATATGAATTTCAATCTTGTAATTCTTAAATTTAATCTGAAACAAATATAATTTTGCATTAATTTTATACTCAATATATAATATATAATATGGACAATATTAATAATGAAATGACACCATTTACAAATAAGTATTATATAATTTGAGTGTAAAATTCATGTTGTGATATATACATTTTATACTTTGAATTTAACGTCGTTGTTTCATAATAAACAAAAATAAAATATTAAGTGAACTTAAAAAGTTAAAGAAATATTACATGAAAATAGAAAAAATTATATTATAAATATAATTTATAATATATGTTTAATAATCGAAAATGTATATAAAACATTAAATAAGTCATCGAATTTATGTAGCCATTGAAGTAATGATTCATTATCTTAATGACTACGTCTATATTTTTTAACTGTATAAAGTAATAATAAAAATTATAATAAAAAAATAATAAATACATATTTATGGATACTAAGATATTTTAAATATTGTCTCAATTCACATGAAACCGATTCTTTTTTTTCCAAATCTGATGGCGATGAGAACTAAAAGTGACAAAATCGGCGACATTTAAAATCGACGACTTTCGACACCTCCCGTTAATAACATCGGAAAAACATCTGCGTATATTTGACGTGATTGGCGAAACGCCGCGTGTAAAGCGAATCTGTGGCCTGGGAGCGGAAAAATGGGCCGAAAATATCGCCTGGACGATGGCGATTGCTTGTCACGCAGTGCGTAACCTGATAAATAAGAAAATAGGGGTCACCGTGCAACGAGAGGGGTCAGCGTCGGAACAAAGCCCGGGCTCACGGCCTTTGCACCCCAGGTTAATATGCGGCCGGCTAAACATTGGCAACGCACAATGCAAGATTTATAGGCCGACACATACGACTCCAAACTATTGTCGGCTAAAGTCCAACTTTCCAAAAACTTTTAACCCCCGCCAATCACACACAAGTCCGCGATTTCAATTCGCCGAGACACTTTTTCCTCTCGCGATTCTCTCACATTCAATTCACAAAACGGGATATAAATGATGATAATAATAATAATCGGTCAAAAATTTCAAACCCTCCCGCCGTGAATGCATTTAACGATTGGGAATCGAACGACGAATCGTGTTTGCAAGATTCGACGCTTTATTATATGGATTTGCCAACGAGGATTATCTTCATGACGATTGAAATCCATGGCTCATTATCGAGGAAGGGCGAATTGACCATTCACAAATATAGCTTGGCGATTGTATTTCAGTGCAGTTTGGTTTCGCACAGTAATGGTCTTTAAAATTAGGGAATTTGCGATTAAGTTTGCGATGGAACAAAGGTTACAAATAGGGGACAAATGAAATACTGAAACGATAAGATTATTGTTTCCAGTTTATATTCGCGTGAAATATATGAAATATGGCGAGATGGCCATTTTATCTGCCAAAATATTAGAGTCATTTTACATTTAGTAGACATTTTACATTATAAGTTTACCAAAATTACAAACTTCTTGTGGTAAGAACATTTCAGCTTGTTGTAGATACTTTATTTTCATGTTCTCGTTTACAAAGGAAATTAGCATATTATATGCATTTTTAGAATATTATTAAGGCTATATTTATATGGTAGACTAATATCCTCATTAGTAAACGATTTGCTTTCCATTTGGGTGTGCTTTGTTTAGTGGGAAAATGAATGGGTATTGAAAAATGGAAGGGTTACGCTGAGATGGTAAAACTATTATGCGCATTGATTATCTTTAAATGAAGATAAATGCCAAATGAAATTTACAACTTTGTTACAAATGGATTATGAATCTGATTTACCACTTTTAAAATTATGTCATAAGTAAAAAGAGATTTCTCTACTAACTTTTTTTTTATTTTAAATGTAATTCTTCTAAGTTAATTGGACATTATTTAAAATACTTTTTTTATTCAGTTCATATCTAAAAATTAATTATAACATTAGAAACAATTTTCTGGTTAATCTAATCAATTAATCTCTAAAGAAAAACTGTATAATTGAATGTATCAAAAAAGTACTTGATACCTTTAGAGAGAACAAAAATTTCAAGTCATTGAGTACAACATATGTCTTTAAAATATAAAAAAAAATTAATATACTTGTTTATATAAAAAAAGTATATAATAAATATATAGAAAATAGAAAAAAAGATAATATTTTTTTCAAAGTAGTATTTTTACATGAAAATGTAAAAATATGTTTAACATTAAATGTACAACAGGCAGTTTAAATATTTCAAAAAAATTTGTGTCAACAAAAATATAAATATTTTGTTATAAAAAAAAAGAAATAATAAATAATTTGCGAATCCAAAATCATAACCTCAACTTTTGAGTAAATCAAATTCCTCAAACCAAAAATCGTATTCAATCATTTTCTTATTTATGCCTTTTTATTTACGTCCATTCAAATCTTTTATTGTCTCAGAAAAATGTACAAACAGGTAGAAGACAGCCGATCATAAAACATGATGAAAACTTTGTACTTCTTAGCCCAAAACAGCAGCAGCATTTCCTGTCAACGTCTGCTTTCAACACTAAAAGAAGGTGCCAAAATGTAATTTCAATAGAAGACAAAAAATGATTCTTAATTCTTATCAGACAAATTTCTTCTTTTCCCTTAGAAGTCAAATGAAATTCTTTATTGATAAACAGATTATTTCGTCACTTTAATTAACTTTTTGAGCCGGCTTTATTGCGTCAGAAACAAGGTAGCATGTACATGTTTTATCTACGGACCAATCGGCTTTTTTCTGAAATTTACTGTCAACAAGGGTTTATCCGGTCCAAATATTCTTTTTTTCGTACTTTCTAAACACCTGCGTTCAGTTTTTAAAACCTTGGAAATTCCGCATCAAATTAATTTTGTGTTTCAACTTCTTCAACGTTTTTCTTGAATTGTTAAAAATGAACAAAAATCTAACAATTATGTTAACTTTTTAAATATTTTTCAAGTGCCATTGCTTACAAAAATGACCAATTTTTGCCATATGTTTTTGAGTCAAGAATTGATGCCATTGAATTTTTGGTCCAAAAATTGAAAACAATCAAATCCTCGGCACATTTGTTGCTTGTTATGGCCTGATAATTTGCTAAACGTGTGTTTATTCTTTTTTTCATTCTAAGCCACTTAGAATGTTTTCGAAAGTAGTAGCCGAGGAACAATGCTAAGCCTCTTTTCAAAACTGTAACATTGACAAACAATTTGCCTACTTTGGTAGGCCATAAAAATTATCCTTGTTTCTTTCGAGATGGTCAATCATTTTTGAATTCAAAACTTCTGTTGCACAGAAGTCATATTTTTTTCTCCCTTTTTTCCACTCGAAACAACGTTCTCAAGGTTTTCTTACTTAAGAAAGTTATTTTGTCTCTTAAAACGGATTCCAATTCGGAATTATAACATTTTAATTAATTTAGTTGGTTAAATTCGTATTTTTCTTACTCACAAGTTATTTTCAAAAATTGAATATATTATTGAATTACCTGCAATTTATATAATTTATGAAAAAAATCCTTATAATCAAACTAATGTTATCTAAAAGCAAGTAATAATAACAATCGTAACTTTCATAATTATACTTTAATGATGTACAGTAGATTTTTGTTTATATAAAACATTTAACTCTTGTCTGGGAAATCCCAGTAGAAGTAAGCCTGCGAACTGTAGGCGAAAGAGTTGTTTGTTTTTGTAGACAAAATATTTTTATGTTTAGGACTTAGTTAGAAAGAGTTAGCTTAAAATCTAGCTTAAGATCTGAGTAAGAACCTGTTGTCTAAACAATGAGATTAAGATTTGGACAAGTGCATAGATTATTTGTCTTTAGACTTAATCTTTTTCATCTCATAATATTTCTTAGATTACATATAATATAACAAGAAAATACAAATTTTCGGGTCTTTCCCATATGCAATAAATCAAAAAAGTATACCAAATGTTGTTTCTTTACTTAATTATGTTTGTTTTTTAATAATAGAAAGTTAGAAAAAATTGACTTGCATTTATTCAAGTATATTTATGTAAAAATGTTCGAGTTTATTTATGTAAATATTTTGTGTTCTGTATTAATGTAAATATTATGTATCTTCAATGACTTTTAATTGATCTCTGTTATTAATGTATACATTTTCATTTCATTTTCATTTAATATTCTACAATAATTGTATATTTTGTTTTTGATTTTGTTACCTTTAAAGGGATACATTTTTAACACCTATTGTGTGTATATATATATGTCACAAATAAAACATATGTTTCTTCTCGAGAATTTTTGGGATTATCACTTCTTCAAAATGGAGACGCAGCTGCTATTGTATATTATACATATAAAAAAAGTTACATGTATTTACTGATTTCGTATGAGGTTGAAATTGTATAAACATTATTATATTATAACTCGCCCGAGTGGCATCTGTCTCATTTTCAAGGTTTATTTTTAAAGCTGATCAATAAAGTGATTTTTTTGTTATTGTTTAATGTTGGCTGAACTTATTTAAAGATGGTCCAAGTTTTTCATCAGAAAAGTTCATTTTCCTGGAACATAAAGTTGCATTTCAAGTAATAAAATAGACTCTTCGAAAAAAGCGTTTAGGATTGCAAACAGAATCTTCCTATGACATAATGGAGGGTGTCTCAATATTCCTAATGAAATCTAGGAATCTTTTTCACGGACAATATTTAGAGTTCTAATCAAAATGAGTTGAGTTCAAAGTTCGAAGAAAAGATCAAGTTGCATAAAGGATGTTTCATTTTTTAGTCAACTAAGACGGAAAAGTAAATAAACTTGCTTTTAAAAGTATGAAAATCTTGAGATTTCCGCCCTACTTGCAAAACATAATACATTTTTTTCTATAAAAGTAAATCAGACGCTAATATTTCTTTCAGGCGATAAAAAAATCACCAAATCATTTCCAATAGCTACAATTACCCCAAACATGACATACAAATTTGCTTGAATTCATACAATTTCATAGCGAATATTTTCGCGCGACTACAAAAGGCACTTTTTTCATTCCCATTGAAACGCACCTCTTCAACTCACTCAATTTTCTTGTCTACTTTCAAATATTTCGGTGCATCATCATCAATCAAAAGAGTGCGTTTTTTTCTATATACATGCCACCGAGAACTTTTTTTTTCTTCCATACTGTAGTATCAACAATAATCTGAAGCGTATTAGAGGCCTTTTAAGGACTTGCGATTCATGATCGTATGTGTGTACGGTCAAGCCGCGCATCGGTCGGAGGGACGAACTGAAGAAAAAAAAAATCGTTGGACAGGAAAACGGAAATCAGGGCCCCGGGGGCACGCGTGGCAAGTCGGTGTCGGGTGTCCGATGTCGACGACAACAGTCCATACAAAAAAATGATGAAAAAAAAGGAAAAAAAGAGAGAAGGTGGAATGAAAAAAAGACGGGGAGGAAGAAATGGGGTCCCTCTATTGAAACGGAACGGTTGAAAAGTGGCCGGAATTATCGCGTGTGGCGCGCAGGGTGCCGCAAGATTTTTGGGGTCCGTGTGCGGCCCGTGCTCCACCTTTCCTTGCCAGCAGCAAAAAAAAAAAAAGAAAAAAAAAAAAAAGAATAAATGCTTTCGACCAAAATGCATCCACGATTCGTTCTATAAAATCGGATTACGAAAATGCGCGGTCTTACGTGAGTGCAAAATGCGTAATCCTTATAAGCATGTTAAGTCAATGGATTGCGTTTAAGGACCACTCAATTAAGATATGTCATGATAAAGTGGATCAAATCTTGACGTGTAACTTCTTTTATCAACACAATTAAGTAGAAGTAATAATATTATTGTAAACTTTAACTTAAAAAAGCATTAACAATATAAGTAAAATTAAGTTGTCAATCATTTTTGTTTGTTATAATAAATAGCACTTTTAGGCACAACTGACGAACATTGACACTATGTTTCGAAACCGCTTTTTAATGGAAATACTCGACAAAGAAAAACGTCGAGCCCATTAAGCGTGTGCGTCTCGAATGGCGAGATCGAAAAACGTATATGACCGTTTATAGTATATATATGAGGGAGGCAAGCTGGGGAAATAGGGAAGCGACGCGGAAATTCAGCCTCAGTTATCGAATTTGAATAACGATGCTTGATGATGATCGATCTTTATTATACTTAGTATTACAAACAAAAATAATCGTCTCCTGTTACACTCAAAATATAATTGTACGTATTCAATCTATATTCATCATTAATATGAAATGCTATGTAAATATGAGAATATAAATACTTGTCAAATGATTCATTAATTAACTTGATTTCAACTTAATATTCAATTGCTTAACTAAAAACAGATAATTTTTTTAACGTTTTTGTAATTATTAACTTTATTACAAGTTAATTACTTTAAGAATAAATTTAATAAGTTCATAAGAAAGCTTTATTATAACACCTTTTAATTATATATTTCAACTTTATCATTTTTCATTATGTTTTACTGACATCTTTAAGTGGCTTTCATTTTAAAAAACACAAATCCCTCATAATCCTATGACAAATCACAAACCCCTTTCATCGCCCTTTTAAACTCGAAACGTGTTGGAAAACACCGACAGCTCTTTTTAGTCTTTTAATTTAAACCCCAAATCAGCACACAATACGAATCAACCTGTTATGAGCGAGAAAGAACGAAAAAGAGAAAGAGAGAATGATAGAAAAAAAGGGGAATCGGCGTTTTTTATGTATGGCTCTCGTTACCACCCCTTATGTAATAGAATTCCACCTGTTTATAAGAGAAGGGGCCAATTTTTTTGACTGGATTCTTGCATGAGTCCCTTTTTTTACCGGTGCGTTTTTTAATCGCTAGAAAAAACGTCCCCTTTTAATATCAAGTGTAACTATCTGTTTAAACACCATTTTAATATGTGTTACCTTTTTTTCTTTCGTTTTTTTTTCGCCAATGTATTTATCAAAATATTGGGGAACCGATATTTTGATATAAAAAAGTTTAACCTGTAACTAATACGATTACTTCTGCGGAAGTAAAGTATGGGTATTTTTTGATGACTTGATTATTTTCACGCTACATTTTATTTCAATGAAAAACATTTATGTGCGGTTAAAAAAAGGCTTACACAATTAATTTGAAAACTTTGACAAATATATATATATACATATAATTTTTTTCAATTTGAATTCTTATATTGTTATTCAAAAATGTACCGATTTTGATTAAAAAAATTTTGTTTCTTTGTTCATCTTTTTTAAATAAAATGAAATAACTTTTTGCCACTTTGTAATAAGGAATGTGTTATAGAATATAAGAATCAATGGGAAAAGACAAATAGAAATGTTTTATTGTGTTGGAGGGAAAAAACTATACATGTAGAAGACACAATTTCAATACACGTTTCATTTTTCTTTGAAAAAGGCCCGCTGCTGAAAGGTTTGCTGCGTACTTCAGGTATACCCTACTGTAATCGTTTCAGGATCAGCTCTTCTTTCGATTTTACTCCAGTTTTTGCATCACTTTCACCATATTTTATGGTAATTTTTTCTAACCGTAAAATTGTTGATAAAATACAAATCTTGTAGGGAAACTTTAATGAGTGATGAAGAAACGTTTGCATTTTTTTTGATTTATTAATTCTTCATTTTTTCGTTCAAAATTGAAATACTACAAATGAAGTAAAAATGTAAAATTTTAAATTATCTTTCAGTGTTTTTTATTTCAACTGCTGAAGAAACATTTTTTCCCTTTTTTGATCTTTCACATTTCTTTTATATATATATATATATATTTTAGATGATTTTAGAAATATAATCCTTTGCACATTTAAATGATGGCTCGTTAATTATCTGAAAATAAATATCTCATGTTATTTATTTTGTTCTAATAAAAATAATGTAAAAAAAGAGAAAAAAGGGCTGTCTACTTCCGATGCGTGGTGTTGATATCCCATACGTCGTTTTCTCTGTTTTCTTGTGTCGATCGAGAGTAGCAGAAAGGCACGCGTCAGCGTATTTTTAGGGCATGTGTCTGTAAAAAAAGTATCGAGGGTTGCTTTTTCTGCACCCTTGCCATACACCCTCGCTTTTAATGTGCCGGTGCCATTTCTTTTTCCCAATCGTAATACCCACCCATTGGCAAATCACAAAATTCTCTTCTGCCTGTATGCAGTTCCACTGACAAATATGGCTGCCATATATAGTCTTTAAATTAACCGATTTTTTATTTCAAAATATTATTAAAAATTGTCTTATTTATTTCTCAAAATAATATAATATAAAAATTGACAGTTTTAATTAATGAACATTAAAAATTACGTTATAAATGAACGTGAATAAAAAAATGAGATTTTATTCAATGATTATAAATTATTGTATACAATAATAGATCACGCGTGTTGTCAAATTTTCAGTATAGAGAATCAATTAAGAACCAAAAAATATAATTTAGTATAATCGAAAAGAAAATAAGGAATGATGAGAACCAACTTCTGTGTGTTTTGTCCGAAGATATGGAAAATGTATATTCAGTCATCGAAAACCCCTTTTCTTTTCCAAATTATTGATTTTATATTTTTCTAACAGACAGACAAACAATGTGTATTGTATATCAAAATCTATATATTATATTCTTTATATATTTTGAAATTGAAAGAATAGAATTCAATTAATATTCTACTTAATAAAAGTACTACCTAAAAGTTATAATAACTTTATACAAAATTATATAAATCAGGGAGGTTTTCAAAAGCGCCAATTGCCCTTATCCATCAATCAAAAGCGCCAAAATAAAAATATCAAATGCGCCAGAAATTATATATCATAAGCGCCAAGAATACAATATCATAAGCGCCAAAATAAT
>JABFPJ010001198.1:0-27802 GCA_022817425.1 Gryon sp. ZL-2020 | reverse complement strand
ATTATTTTTCTTGCTTGTTTTTACTCCTGCTTTTTTTTCACTAACACATTTCACAAACAAATGCGTGTTTTGAAGAATCGATCTCGCGTCTCCGAGGTGATAGTCTGCCATCTTGTCAGCCGAGCCAGTTCAGTCTACATAACTCAACTGGCAAATGGTATATTTAAGTTTCACGTAATGCAGATGGCGCCTTTTCAGAATATTGAGCAATTTTTATAAAACAGTTCAGTAAAAATTGTAAAATAAATATGTAATTCATGTTTGTAAACACAACAGTTTTTCACTGACTAAAATAATTCAGATACTGAAACGTAATTTTTACTGTACTCTTTAATAACTTTTGTTATGTAAATATTAATGTATATTGTACATTTTAAAATTGTGATGTTTTTATGACTTTGTCCATCAGTTAATGTACAGTTCAGTAAATATTTCTAAACAATTCTACAAAAATTATAGGAACTTTGTGCTACGTGTATTTCAATTACTTTTATGCTTCTATTTGAATAGATTGTACTAAAAAATGATAATAATGCATACTTGATTAAAAGAGAACAATTTAAATAAAATGCGATAAACGAGATTTGAATTTATCGAGTGAGAATGCAAAAACAGAGCAAAAGCTTTGATTATGGAGATATGTATTAAATTGAAGGTATTTGAATAGTAGAATTCAATATGTGATGTAATACAAAACTTAATATAATTTAATGGATAACTATATTGAAGTTGTTTTTTTAATGTTTGATAAAATAAAGATACATAGTAAGATGCATTTTAAAGAAATGAATTAACCTCATTCGCATAACAATTTTAAAGTTATGATTAATTATACTATTATTTTAATGAGAATGATAATTTTATGATACAAACACGAAGGAGCCATTAATAATGCAAATTAAACATGCTCTCAACTTAAAATTACTAATGTCTGCATTATGCGAAAATGTAGATACGATTTTTTATTGGTTTAGATATAAAAAATGTATGTATACATTTTTTTAAATTATACCAAATTATTTTTGATTACATATTTTATCATTTTATCTTCGACTACCAATTTATTGTATTAAACAATTAAAAAAGTTGTTAAAATGTTGCCTTAATTTGAGAAATAATTATGTATGAATAGAAGTGTTCACCTAATTTGCTAAAAATTTGACTCATTTATTAAGGATTATCCGTGAATTTTGTTTTGCGTACATAAATTTTATTTCCGTCGACCGAAAGCAGGGCAATTTAAAGTAATCATATTCATGTTTAATCAGCATCAAATATACATTGAAAAGAATCAAAAAAATACTGTAAATCTCTGAAGAATAATAAAGTTGAGCTAATTAACTTCACATCGAGAATTGAAAACAACTCGTCGGTATCAAATTGGAAAGTTCGAGTACTTATCAATTTATTTGAAAAGCCTACTTCAAATCAGCTCAATATAACCGACAAATGAATGGCAAATATCAAATTTATGTTTAAATACCATGATTTACTGGCGGTAATAAATTAGCGCAAGTTAAATAAATGCCAAAATATACATATTCGAATATTTTTATATTTAATATTCAAATGCTAAATTCTAAATTCTTGCACTTAATTTTTAACTTAAAATATTAATTTGAAGTAAGTAATTATTCAAATTGTAATAATTAAATTTTGTTGTTATTTTTACAATGAAAGTCATACTTCGTTTATGTATATTGCGCTATGATCAAATTTCGGCTAAATTGTAGTCATGAATTAGCTGGCAGTATAAATAAATTCACGTAAAACTAAATGAATGCCGTGATGCAAGGCAATTTACGGTGTATAGTAGTCGAAAAGATTTACGCGCGAAACACGACGGCCGCTGCTGACGACGACGTTGCCAGTCCCTCCCGGACTATGCTCAACCGTGCTCCAAACCGGAATTTCTGTTTACTCGATAACCCGAGCGCGTTAGTACACAACTAACTCCTAACCTCCGTTCATCGAACGGATTTATAATCAATAACCAGTTATCCTTACTATCTGTCGTTTAATCGCCTACTTTACTTTAGTAATAAATTGTTAGGGCAGGCCCAGATTATTTTGAGGGTTTTGTAAAGGCAACCCCACTTTTAATGACATTTAGTAGCAGAATTACAAAGGTCTTTATAAGGCTAACATAAGTATACCTTTATTAGAAAAGCCTCCAAGTTTATAAATTGGCATGTAACGCTTTTCTCATTCTCTACTAAAGGCGTTTGTTAGGATTTAACAGGGCCAGAAAAATTATATAAACTGATTTCAAAATTAATTTTAACATTTATTAACATTTATAATAATTTCAATAATTATTCTAAGTAAATAGAATTAAAAAAATATAAATTAAATAATTAAAAAATGTACTAGCCACGTTGAAGACTCGAATTCAATTCCTGGATTGATCAGTTTTTTAGAGTGAAAATTTAGATTAAATATGTTTAATTATGATCAAAAATATTATTTATTATACAATTTTTATTTAATAAATTGTATTTTTATTAAATAAAAAGTAATTACGGGCTCGCCTAACCAGGCACTAGCTAGGGCTTAATTAGGTTATTAATCTTTATAAGGAATTAATAGGCGAAACATTAAAGTCCTAAAAAGAACATGTTTTTAACCTTTATAGAACTTTTAAATGTCCTTGCGAGTTGCACGGGTAAGCCTATACAGGGCCCTGAAACAATTATTATTAGGGGAACTTTTGAACTCACAACTAATTTGTCATTTTCTCAGCAAAAGTGTATTAATTATAATAATATTTTTTGCAATTTGTCGTTTGCAATATCAAATTAAATTTATATAACACAATCTACAAATGTAATACCTTTATAATATCAGATTCTGATAGTGATGAAGTTCATTTGAATAACAAAGTTCATATACAATTGCATTGATTTGATATTTCATAATGTCGCTGTGATGATTGGGATGTTAACTCACTCATTTCATACTGTTTTCGACAGATGTAATAAATCAATTATCAACGCTTCATGTGCAAACTCTCGTTTTCAATCACTTTATGCGCTTTACTTTTTTGTAAGTCAAATTAATTTGGTTCATCAATTATTTATGGTAGCTCATTAGCGCGCAGTTATCTATCGTCATTAGTGAAAGTTTAGGTGCAAATGTTGTTATGCTATCGCACTAGCTGTATTAGCCACTTTAATCAGTTCTACGTGCAAATTATCGGGAAATTTAAATTATTGATTTATTTATTTTGAGCAAAATCAAAATTTCAACTAAAAACGTATATTTTATTATTTTGAAAATAGTCGACAAAAATTTTAAAAAAGAACAAGTCAAAATAAATAAAAAAATTGATTGTCAGAAGATAAAACTACTTATTTTTTTTGGAAAATTTTTGATAGAAAATGTATTTTAAATATTTGATAATTCGTGCATAAAAGATTCATTTATATCATAATTGAAATGTACGCAATACCCTAGCAAAACGAAAAATATACTGCGAATATATTATTAATATATTCTGAATATATTTTTTCTATAAAAATATATTCTTAATAGATTCTTAATATATTTTTTTATATTCGTAATATATTCATAATACAACCATAATATATTTTTAATATATTCTCAATATATTATATGTTCCTATATATTAACAAAACATAAAGAATATATGAATAACATATTCGCAATATAATTTTGGTTTTGATAGGGTAGAAATATAATATAATTTCCGTTATTATGAAGATTGTTAAAAATAGTAAACCAATAGTTGGTTCTAAGAAGTATAAATTTGAACAAAAAAACTATTGTTGTACCAAATTCTTTGAAAAGTAAGTACGGTTATGAGTTTGCGTATAAACACGCAGTATTTTTTATCTTTTTGCATTTTTATTTACTAAAATACACACTCCCTGTGCTTTTAAATATCTGTTATGCAAAACTCCATCGATTGTATGTTATTTTATAAATTAGTTTCTTTTACTACACGAACGTGCTCGCGTTCTCTGCAGTGCAAGTTGTTTATTTCTAAAATAGTCTTAACCTCTTGAAATACATTCGACGTACTGTATTCCGTAATGAAAGAATCTTTTTATTTTATTCAATTGATTTTTTAACTAATAACTAATAAGTAACATATATTTTTATTTTTTTACATATAAATTTTTGAAATATTTTTTCTTCTGTGTTAGAATATATATGTCATAAATATATTCGATTTAATAAATTACTTTTTACATATTACAGTTTGCACTTTACAAAGAGATATCTTGACCTTTTATTTCACCTATCTTTGAAAGAGAAATAGTCATTTGAAAAATTAACTTTTTAATTTGCACTTTTTTGTATTAATATAAATTACTTTGCTAATTAAAATATGATGTCTGTAATTAAAGAAGGTTGTTTAAAAGTTGAAAAGAAGATGTCTAAATTGTTTTCAATTTTTTCGTTTTGTTGGGCAGATTTTTTCTGTAAGCTTGAAGTGGATAAAAATCGCAAAAAGCGTGACCTTTTACATGTCCTAATTGGGTTTTTACGCCTCGACGCCATAAGCAGCGAGGCATCGTGATGTTTTCCAAGCAACGGCTCCATCTATATGCGGTCTTCCGACTTTTGCGCATAATACGGCCCATTGTCTCGAATTTCGACGACGTGCAGATTTTTCTTCGCGATTACATACGCTGTTGCTTCGATGCGGAATAAAAGTGTTGCTTCCGATTTGAATTTTAAAAAAGTACGAAAAATATTTAAATATTACACAAATAAAATTTCAAATATCAAAATTTTAAGATTTTATTTTTTATCTTTTTTTTTTGTTCAATGTACATAACTTATTAGGAAACATAAATTTGATTTATAAAACTTAAATTGAGCACAAAAAAAGTCATAAAGAATTCAACTCAATGAAAACTTGTGCAAATTTTCTAATTTTGTATAACAGTAAGAGAAGAAAAAAAATGCTGATGGGAAAGTTAGAAGTTGAAATAAAAATTGTCTTAATAAATCGAGTTAATACAGCATTGTTTCTTATGACATTTTCATTCCGTCAGAATAAAATGAAATTGCCAGTTTCATTCGCAATAATGAAACGCGAAATCATTTCAGGAGAATTAAAATTAATCCAAATGGGATATCCGACGAAAGAGTAGAATAATGACAAAATCCTTTCGATCTAGTGAGAGAATCCGAACGTTGATAGTACAACATTTGCAGCTATTGTTCTTCCGAAAAAAAAATTTTACAAACAATACTAATTGCAAAACATCACAGACAAGACATGACGAACAAATTTCTCAGAAACTTGTTCGTTCGTCAGCTGAATTAAAAAAAATGCCAACTTGTCATTTTGGATTTGAATTTGACGCTTACTGATTGACACATTAAACAAAATAAATAGTTTTATTTCAAATATATTATATAGATTTGACTACTATATGCTTGAATTAAGTATTTTTACTTGAAACAAGTATATTTTTTTCTTGAACAAATTCGATATAATATTTGAAATTTACAATGAATATAAAATAAATTTACAATTACACTTTGGTTTACAAATTTTTACAAACAAAAAAAATGACAAATACAAAATTACAAAATTGTGTGCCATTCGATCAAAATAATAAAAAAAAGAAGCCGAACTTAAAAATAATTATTTCCAGTGATTTTTTCTGTTTAAAAATATATTTTCAACAAATGTTTAAAAAGTAAACAATAAAATAAGACAATTATAAATTAACAGCTATCAACTGTATTCACTTGAATTTTATTTATTTGCACTTGTATTTTACTTTGGAAATAAAAACAATTTCAATTTAACTTTTATATTCTTTTGTCTTGTAAACTTGAGGCATAATTGGAAAAATAGAAAAAAAATGTCTGTAGTTTATTGGCTAAATTTATTGAAAGAAAAAGATCGAGTGAAATGTTTATCACCGACGTGTTGGTGACCCCAAAGTGGAAGATCCAACGCACTTTACATCATTGGAAAAACGAATGCGTTTCGTGAATACATTTTCGCGATTCGCTGTTCAAACAATGCCCGCAACCAATTAGCATAACTCCCTCGTCAGAATAGGAAACGGCCAATTACCTAATGAAGGATTCGTGCGATAACGATTCAACTTCCGTGCGGAATCCGCATAATGCAAATACGAGGTCTTCGACCATTCGTCCTGATATATATCAATATTATATCATTTTACAGTTCAATCAGTACAAAAAATTGATTACAACATATTTTTAATACCCACGCGAGCGAGAATATATCCAAATTATGTAGGCAAAATATATTTTTGGTTGTATACTTATTTTGGATATATAGATATTTAGAAATATATATCAAAAAGTTATATATTCAATATATATTTACATAAATTTTTACAAAATATATGTAATAATATATGTGTAAATATATGCAAAAATACTTTTATATTTTACATATAAAAAATATATTTAAATTATATTTGAAATATATCTTGTACATATACTTTATCTATATCATATTATATACTTATTTTAAATATTGCAACTCATTGAGGATGTATAATTATATATATCTAGGTTTATATATTTTATATATCCTTTAAATATATATCAAGAGACACGGTAGTGTCTTTGGCCAACTACACAAAAAACGATCGTTTTTGTGCGTATAATTATTATATTATATTACAATATAATATATATTTTATATATATAAAATATATGGACAAGTTATATATTCAGAGAAAAGATGAAAGTTTATTGCTCCATATTTTGGCCAATTAAGTATTTCTTTTTTCATTGCAATTTCTAAAAGTAAAATGCATTTCAATTACAAAAAGTAAATTAGCAGTAAAGAAAGTTGACTTTTATTTTGATTGTTTATTCTGTACAATAATAATGATATGATTAAAATGAAAATTGATGGTTTGTTTAGTGTTGAAAATGCAAGTAGTAATCATCGAAATAAGACACACTGAAAGTAAGCTATTTGTCTTTTAGCTGTTGAGTGACGCTGCAGGCCATTAATATCGAGTCGTGACCTACTCCTTGGAAAATCCAGGAAATAGAATCCTCCTGGATGGCGGCCTGCCTTGGCTGCAAATGATTGCATTTTAATCGAATACCTCGTTATCGTTTACATTGAGATTGATTCCTGCGCTGACTGCCTTCGTTCGCTCTATGACGTACATTCAAGCGACTTTACACATATTATTCATAACTTTAATTCGATATACAAAATAAACATAACATATAAACACAAATTTATCCAATCAAACTTCACATCAATATAAAATATATTTTATGATATGATATTATTTGAATATAATAATACTCACGCTAACCGTAAATGAATGTTACGATAGTGTGATAATAATAATGTTATTTGATTGACAGTGTACATAAATAGATCGATAATTTTAGTCGATGTGCAAAATAATAATCATACTTTCATATTCAAGTGTTGAATAAGTCGTGACGTCATGGATACAAACAGTTACATTGGGTTCTTTAATTAATTTACACTGCGACGTATGATGTAACTGATTCAGGGTTATTATACTGTGCAAGTTAACTTAGCCCCGACAAGAGTTTCCCTCTCGTTGCTAGTTTACAATTGTTTCCTTTTCGTCAACCATTTAATCAAGTTCTACTTTCGCGACGTGAATAGTTTGCCTACTAAAGACAGTTATACATGACCTTTTAACATAAATAACCTAACATAATTTACCGGTTACGAATATACATACATAATCTATGTTTGTTTGTTTATTTTTTTGTTTATTTTTGTATATCAACATCAAACAAAATCTACCAAATCAATTTTCATAAACTTTTTCGGCAAAGTAGCTCAACTTCTCCAAATTATTGTAGACTTTACAGTTTTTCGATGTATAAATTTGATTAACAAAAAATTCTTCAGAGCTTCCATTATCTCCGGGGGAGGGGGGATTTCATAGAGTGTCATAAGGATATCATAAAGATGTCATAGAAATGTTATCTATATGTTTATTAGTCATCTGAAAATATGAAAAAAATTTTAAGCAGTAAACGAAGTACATTTTTTTAGTAAAAATTACCATACTTTACAGTAGCGCGATAAAAAATGTAATTTGTTTGCAAATTTTGTTTATAATTACAAGTTTAAATAAAAAAGACTATAACTATTGTAGGGAAAAGATTGTATTTAAAATATTTGGAATTTTTATTAGAAAAAAAATCTCTGTCATTTTTGTATAGATGAGAAAACATGTAAATCCAACCATAAAACAAAAACACCAAAACTATTGCCAAGAGCCCAGACAAAATGTCAAATTTCGAAATAGTATTACACGAGATCGTAAAATTGAGGTCGTAACTTATTCTTGTGGCAAAAGAGTGGGAAATTTGATCGCGATTCTTTCGCAGTGCAATATCAATTACATAAAGAACGTTTAAAGTGTGAAAGCCAAGGCTTAAGGAAAGCAGGATTGATTGAGCGACATTTTCACGAGATTAGTCGGGATTTGAGGTCGACTAACACGGAAGTTGAGCTTCAATTAGCTCTGCGACGTCGTCGCTTCAAATAATACCGACACACTGTACCATAAAACACGTATACATATAACATATATATAGATATATATCGCGCGAAATGCATTGCACCAACGAATGTCTAATTAATCGCAGGACGTTCCTAATCGATATTACTACGAGAAACACTGTTGCGTGACCTCGAGCCGACTTATGCTCTATTTTCTAAAAATACATATGCATAACTTCGCTATCTCGATTTGCTATATTTGTCCCCCGGACAAACTTGTCTCCGTATCGTTGCCGTGAACTATCAGTTTCTCTAATTCAGCGATTCAATTTTGCCAACTCAAATTCGATAACACCTATCCTCAGCAAATTTGACCAATAAAACTGATACGATTTTGTCCCTTTTTTGCTCTTTTACTTTGTGCAATCGAAGGTAACAACAGTATTGTTGTTAAATTTACGATATATTTTAAATATGTTGTTGTAATATCAAAATTCCTTTCAGTGAATAATTATTTGAGAACAAATTTGTTTTTAAGGTAAAAAAATATATTTCAAGAATATCTGTATAACGAAGAAAATATATATATATACTTCAAATATGAAAGAAAAATATATGAAATTTACATTTAAAATATATTTTTATATTTAATTTATATTTGTTATATATAAAAAGCGGCGAAAGATCTCTCTTAAATTTATATTTAACGTATATATATTAAAATATATATATACTAAAATACAGTTAAGCACTTTGACCTATAATGTACGAATAATTGTCATTTTTATATCACATAGATTCATTGATATATTGAAAAAGTCTCTTGTTTTATGTTTTTATGATCATAAACTTACATAGAAAAGATACATGGTCAGATTTGGAGTTAATCGTTTTAAACTGTTAATCAAATGAAAATGTACTTTGATTTCAACCATAAAAATAGTTAAATTAAAAATAAAATATTACAATGGTTTTGTTAACCAGAACTTTGTTTATATCACTTATTAAACTAAGAAAACTATTTTTTGTAAAAATTACTATACTAGATAGTAATCTAGTGTCTCTCTATCACGTATAGAAATAGGTAAGTAAATATTACTGAGAATACGAGTAATTGTGTGACAGTATCTGGTTTTGAGTAAAATTTGCACAAATTTGATGAATTTTTACGAAATATTGATGAATTTTTACTAAGTTGCTCAGTAAATTTTAACCTAACCTATAGATTAGGTTAATATATATATATTTTACGCTGTCATACTTTAACTAACAAAAAAACAACGTTACCGACAGTCAGTCAAGTTAGCCGCGACCGTAAAGTATCTCGATATCTCATTAGGAAACAGCAGATACCGAGTTCGAAACTTAGAGAGGGAGTTTTTTTAAATGTTGAATTCTATTTTACGAAATGAAAATAGTAAAATTTACTTAAAATTCCACTGTCACACAATTACTCGTATACTCAGTAATATTTACCTACCTATTTCTATACGTGTTCTTTTGCAATTTTTACAATATCAATCAAAAACAAAATATCAAAAAATATATTAAAATTTAATATATTTCAAAACTGTTGTAACCGAATTCTTTGTTCCTTTCTTAGTAACTTAACAAAATTAAACAATTTTATTCTGATTTATTGAAAAATATAACCTATAATTATAAAATTAAACTTTATCGTTGTTAATAAAAAGATTCATACGTCAATAAAGCAAAGTATGTTGAATTTAGTTTAAAATGTACGTGTGTCATTAAAACCTAGTGAGATATCTGCCATATTATATAATATTTACGTATATCTTAAATTTTCCTCTGATGCAAACGTAAAAAAATTTATCGCTGTCACTTGCGACATTTATTCGAAAGTAATCTAAGTTTTTTTCAGAACAGTCGCTTTTGTAATTAATGAAATGATATCAATTTTATGACAGCATATACATTTATATATACATTATTTATTATAATTCTCGTAAAATATAAACGATTTTATTACAGAGTAGTCTATCGCATAACTTTATAGTTTACTTTATTTGCACTGCATAATAGTATGATTTGTATTGTTCAAAATTATTACACATAAAATTCTAATATTAATTTTGTCATCACTAAGAATTCTTTCTTCTATAATTTTTGATATTGTAAAAATGACAGAAAACAGATTTTCTGTTAATTAACTATCTAGTATAGTATTTTTTGACAGCATAATTTGTTCATATTTGAGAAAATAAGGGATATTCTTACAGAAAAAATACAAAAACACTTTCTTTTGATTATATGTGAGTCGAATTTTCATTCGTACAAAGTTTGGAGAGTGTTTTCTTTTGTCACCGCAATGCAAAACAAAATGGCGAAAGAGCAAAATGTAAATTTCATTTTCAGCTGTCAAATGCAAGCAAATTTCAAGGGGACTCTTGTCGTTCCTTGTTTGAATGGATTGACCTACTTTGCAAGTGTTTAAAATTGAAGAATAAGACTCCAGCTAATCCTCTCTTAAGACAATAATCTTGTTTTTTAATCTTATCTATTAATCATTAATTTAATCATTACTCACAATATAAACGATTAACAGACATATAAATACATATGTCCATATATAATATGTACATATATTTCAAAAATATATGTAAAAATAATAAAAAAATATACTATATATTATTATATGTATATAAAATTTATATTTTTATATATAAAAAGGGCTGGGTTCGATTCTCAGGTCTAACAATTTTATGTACAAATTGAATTAATGTCCATATATAAATACACATTTATGACACGATAAAATACATAATTACAATTTTGTCCATTACGTCTGACATAAATCTAATAACACTACTTTTTTATGTTTCAGGTAAGTGTATATATCGACAAGTCTTTTCCTTTTGTTCGAGACATGTGAGTATTGATATACGTATAAGATATCTTGCCTTCGTTTAAGAACATATTCACAATAAAATCGGAAATATAGAAATTGTTAGTCAATTTAATATATAAATGAAATGAAAAAACTTGAATAATTGAATTTCAACGAACTAAGTTGGAAGCTTTGTTCACATATAAAATTCACGAAACTTGATCTGAAAATGAATGAATCTTTAAGAACCAGAAAGCAGATTTACAGGCTACTTCAATTTGATTATTCAATGATAAAATAATAATTCATGAATAATAATGAAATACATTTGACAACTCAATTTCGATGTTGGATTTGTAATACATTTTTGTGTAAAACGTTATATCTTGAGTCCAACTTGAACGAAGATATTGGAAAACTTTTATGAAACGTTTTTTTTTTTTTTTTATTAAAAAAAGTTTATGGTGAAAAAAAAATTTTTGTTGAATTTGAAGACTGAAATAATAGTGATTTTTATTATTACAATTAAAACAAAATTTTCTGAAGAATGTTAATATTCAAGTCATTTTAACAATAAAAATTTAATAATTTATGTAATGTTATATAATAAATTATATATCATTCACGTTAATATAACATTTAGATTTGAGTTTATAGGTATAAAAATCTTGTTACTTTTATATCTTATGCATCATAAAATGTAACATATGCAGTAACGCGATGCTGTTTTTTAAGCAAAAAGTTTACTCTTCTAAAAACAAGTTTCACCAATTTCACAATTTTTATCCAAGATATCCAGTATTCGCAATATTTATTCACGAATGTTATTTACCAAAAATGTGTAAAATAATTTTTAACGGGAGATAAAAATTTCAGTGTTAACTTACGCGATAAATGAAAGTCTAATAAAAATGATTGTAATTTCTAAAAAAATTACTTTAACATTTATGAATCTGAAAACAACTCGACATCTATGTTGAAAATTAATTAAATCGATTAATTAAATCGATGTTTAACCGTAAAAAGACATCTAACTGATGAATCAATGAATTACAAATAAAATTTGTAATTCACACGTAGAAAAATACAGGAAATGCACCGAAAACATTGTTATTTATCTTTTTGAGGATTATAATATTATTTTACAATTACAATTTATACTTTATAATTTACAATTTATACTTTTGCTCTGCTTTTTTTTCACTTTTTAAATATTATTGTTATAAATTACACTTAAACAATATGAATTTAAATCTTGTAATTCTTGAATTTAATCTGAAAGAAATATATATTTCATTAATTTTATACTAAATATATAATATTGACAGCATTGATAATAAAATTACATCATTTACAAATAAGTATTATGTGATTTGAGTGTAAAACTCATTTTATGATATATAAATTTGAAATTAAGGTATTTGTTTTATAATAAACAAAAATAATATATTAGGTGAACTTAAAAACTTGAAGAAATATTATATGAAAAAAAGAAAAATTATATTATAAATATAATATATAATATATTTTTAATAATCGAAAATTTATATAAAATATTAAACAATTCTTCGAATTTATGTAGTTCTCGAAATAATTATTTATTGTCTTAATGACTACATCTATATTTTATAACAGGATAAAGTAATAAAAAACATAATAATAAAAATATAATTATAAATAAATATTTATGGATATTAAGATATTTCAAATATTCATTGCAAGATTTCAAAAATAACAAACTAAATAGGCGCGCTCGAATAAAAATATGGAATATTAAAAAATTTTACATTTTAATTAATGATTTTTTTAATGTACAAAATGTTACATGGTATAGTAACAAATTTTACAGAATAGATCTTGATTTAATAAAAACTATAATGTCGCATAAAAATTTTACTATACCAGATTACATTTTTTACATTATTTTATAATATTTTTTACATTAATATCGCGTTGTCCTCAGATTCATAAATGGTATAGTAATTAGAAGTGTAGTAAGTTTGATTAAACTTTGATTTAGCGTGTAAGATGCGAAAGCGCTTTTGCGTGAAAGAAATGGAAACAATGCGCAAAGGGTACGTTGAAGTCTCGTGGTGGTTAAGGTGACTCTTCAGCTATGTAAGAGCAAAAAGGATAGAGCTAATGGTGACTCCATTAGTGGAAGAGAGAAGCAGTGAATTCGATTGAAGAATCACCTTAATTGGTTAAATTACGCGTCAGTATTCTGATGCGCACAAAAGACGCGTTCAGATACATATACCTAGACAATAGGCAAACCAGCTGCACGAAAGTAAAAAGTAAAACGTCATCGAATTATCGATTGTTCAAACATCCGTCAGTACATGTGTACTTGTGTGTTGGTATGTTTACGTGTTATGTCATCGGCGCACATGTGTGTACATGCGAAAATATGTAGGTGACCCGGATTTTCGAACGCGCTGAAAAATGCGTCTGTCGCTTTTGTTCAATTGTCACAACTGTCAAATCACCAAAATGCCAATGTCTCGCAAATTCTTGCCTTGACAATTCGCAAATTGCATTTCACATTTTTTCGCCTTTTCTTTCTTACATTTTATGTTTTTGTTTTGTTTTTTTTTCGTTTGTTTGTTTGTTTATTTGTTTTTCTTTGTAAAAAGTTATCGGTTTTAAGTGTTAAATCTTTGATATTAATTTTCTATTATTTTTACTAATTTTTTATTTCGTTTTTGAAGATTCTGGTTTTTGATATACAAACGTTTACTATCCTAAACAAATATTTTACATCATTACACTAAAGAAAATACTACGTTGAATAAAGTAAATTTCACTTGAATTAAGTAGAAAATAGCGGCAAATACATTTGCCAGTATTTTTGGTTTGAAAAAATCCATTATTATTCTTCAAAACACTCATAATTGTTCCTTAATTAATTTTGTATATACTCGAAACAATATATTGCAGTCTATATTAAATATTTTTATTTAAACAGTATATTTATTTAAATATATTTTAATATTTAATATATTAAGTATATTTAAGTATATTTAAAATTTTTTAATGAAATTGTGTGAGAAAGAATCTTAACTGAACTAATTCGTTGTTTACTTAAATCAAGTACTGAAATATATTTTGAGAATATTAAAATTTATTTGTATAGTAGAACCTCGATTATCCGAGATGGTCGGGACCAAGCATATCTCGGATAATCGAAATCTCGGATAATACGAAATAGCATAATTAATAGCAATTAAAGATGGAAAATATTAATTTTATTAATATACCGATGCTATAATTGCAAAGACAGGGTTTTTAAACAGTTATTTAGTTGTATTATCTATTATTTATATTATTAATACGTGAAAATGAAGACTTTAGTAGAAGAAAATTAGAAAAAAATTCGGGTTCGGGAATCGATTGAGTGCCTTGGATAAATAATCCGGAAGATCGGTTAAGCGAGGCTCGGATAATCGAGGTTCTACTATAATTATTTACACAGTAGTGCTGGCCGCACAAAAACGATCGTTTTTTTGTACTTGGCCAGAGACACTACCGTGTCTCTTGATTTTATTGTTTCTTCTACCATTTGAATATGAATACAAACTTACCGTTTATATATATATAAACAAATAAAAACAAAAACCGTTTACGTTTCATTTTATTATTTATGATGTTTGTAAACATTCATCTATAATTTATATATTTTATTATTGTAAATTCAAGTATTATATCAAGTTAGTTCAAGTCAAAAAATATAATATACTTTGAATGAAACTATTTTTTTATTGTAGAAATTTTATCGTTTTTCGTTACTTTAATTATTTTTAATTTGTTTTTTGGTTGCAAGGTTAAAGTTATTTATTTTTGAAAACTTGAAGTGATTTTAAATTATAAAATAAATGTTTTAATTGTAAATATACCTTATTTCTTTAGCTTAATTGAATTGAAAATAAGTTGATTGATTCAATTCTGACGGACGTAGAAATGTTTTCGAACCAGAATGATTTATCATTGTAAATAATATATATGCTTTTCGGTTTCTAAACGCAAATTGTACTTTAATAAACGGCTGTATTTCAATCATATGATATGTATAACTGAAAAAATGCTCAATCAATAAATGCAATCAATTATTTATCCTTTTTTTAAATAAATTTTTCTCAAATTTTATAACGAAAATATCGCGATCATAAAAAGAAAAATGTTGGTTCTTTTGAAGAAATATTTTTCTTTTACTAGCTTTTCTATACTGATAGATTCTATTCATTCAAGTTTCTTTCTTTTTCAACGCACAAAGATGTCATACAAGATTCTCGAGGAAATTCTAAAAGTCAATACATGTCTTCTAAAATACTGATAGTTTTGACATTTTCGCTCTTTTCAATTAGATTATCATATCAATGTTTTTATTACCGAGACCATCTTTTTTATCATTTTATTTTATATTAAAAGATATATTTAAATTAAAAATTCATTTTAAATATTTATATTATTGTAAATTGCAAAAGTATATGAAATTACGTTTTTAATTATATCATAAATTTTTTTTAAAAACTACTGCATCATATTTTTATTGATAATTTTTCAAAATTTGTCCTTTAGCAAATTTATTGATTTATTTATATTTATTGATTATATTCTGCAAAAAACATTTATCTTCAGTAAGCATTACCGACTCTACTTTCACCCTTTTGCTTTTCAAAATTTGCTCGCTTTCGGGTTAGATGTCGCCAGCTGCTGGGGTGATAGTTCGGCCGGCAAAAACAAAGCTCACTTATCACATGGCATTACAACAACTATTTCTTTATATATATTTTCTTTGACCTGAAAAAAAATAGATTTTAATCAAACATTATTTTAAATATTTTTAAATGAGATTTTTAAATAAAAATTGCTAATTAACAACCTTTTTTAAACAATTTAAATATTATTCATTGATTCTTGCTTGATCTTCAATAACTTCAAATCATTTTTTATATGATATTTTTTTAGGAAAATCTTTTTACTTTTTGCGCAAAATTATTGACAGACACGTGCGACATTAATAATGCAACTTTCATTAAATGATTCTAACGTTGTAACCATAATAATTAGCTTCTGAAAAATTAAATAATTTAATTAAATCGCAAAAATCTTAATTAAAAACCCTTTTTTACTCGTTATCTTCATATTCAACGTTACTTTTTTTTCTTGGACGAGAGTTTTATTTACCATCACTTTGGCAAAATAAAACACTAACAAAGTGCATGTTTTTGTAATTAAAAACAAATAAAATACACGATGAAATTTTAATTAGAGGGTTGTCTTCCATGTAAAACATGTGCTTTATTAAATGCTCAAGTGACAGAAAAACGATTTTTAATGTAAATAAATTATATACACGTGTCCTCTTCTACGTTGTTGTACATATTTTGGAAATACTTTTTATATTTTCCGAGATGTGTATTTATTATTTATACATTATACAAATATTCAAAATAAAATTTTAATATTAATGACTATATAGTATAATATAAATATTAACGAGCTTTGTAATTAAATTAATTGATTATTTCAATTATTATACTCGAAATTAGTTTATATAAATAAATAATGTATGAAGAAATGAAAAATAGAAAAATTCACGGACGAAAAATATATATTATATATATTTGTTCGTTATTTTTATATATTTTTTTGAAATATATTTTCATCCATGTGAGATTATAACAAAATGAATACATACACGAAACATTATGGTATTATCTAAAATGCAATTTTTATTGAAAAACAAAGTTTGGTCGGATATAATATATTTGAATGTTTAAAATAATATATAGAAATGTCATGTAAGAAGAATAAAAAGGAAGGAAGAAAAAAAAGCATTGATCAATTGGCCTTACACTTGATTACCTTCGCTGTTCTACAATCAACGAAGGATCTATAATTCAGCACTGTTATATCATCCCATTCTCGTGCGACATATAATACACACGTGTATATACAATCAACGATTTCGTTTTCGTTGTATATAAAAACAACAAGATTTCAATTTACTTTTATTTCATATTTTTAAAGAAAAACTTTATTATCCTTTCTATAATATCTTTAGCTTAATGCAATTAAATATTAAATATGCATTCAAAATTAACAATTTTTATTTTATTTCATGTTTAAATTAAATAAAACAAACTCTTATTATTTCCAATTTTTTGATATTTTTATTATTATTTAATTATTTTAATAAAAAAAAACTTGTATTATTAAAAAACAAGTTGTTGATGGATTAAAATAAATTTTACAATTGCAGAGTTATATTTAAAGTTTGTTTTCTTATGAAAACAGATAAATTTTCCCATTTCAAAAAATAAAAAAAGGATAGCACTATATAAACCAACCGAGTCGTAAATGCTAAGACTTTATTCAGTAAAATAAAGATTTCTCAGTAAAAAAAAGGCAGTTTGATTTGGTTGTTTTTATAGTAATAATAAGTAAACTTATTTATAGATCGCACATAATATGCTTTATGACCAAATCAAGCGTCAAATTCATCGAAGTTTGTATCTCGAGCCTCGTAAAATTCGCAAATGTGTATCCAACATGTTTGACATAAATATCATATTCTATTAAAACTTTGTATACTAAATAAATTAGTTCATAATTAATTTCATTTAAATAAAGCGATTTTAATTGAAACAATTTAAAAAAAAAGAACTTCTAATTAAAAGTTTCCATCAAAATGTTTGTATATAATTTTTGATGTGGAATTTTTTTTTCGTGTTTACAATCAATTCTTATGCACAATCAAAATATTTCCAGCACACAAAAAATAAGCTTTAAATAATTTGTCAACTTATAGGCCAATTGTTGAATAACTTTTTCTCCATCACATTTGACTATAAATAAACAAACTTTATTCGTCTCGTTATTTCACAACAAGGAAGTGCTGAACTCCAGACT
Organism: Gryon sp. ZL-2020; assembly: GCA_022817425.1. NCBI lineage: Eukaryota > Metazoa > Arthropoda > Insecta > Hymenoptera > Scelionidae > Gryon > Gryon sp. ZL-2020. Next base: position 9,554 of record JABFPJ010001198.1, on the reverse strand, counting down.
ACTCCTCTACGGAAATGTCATTTTTTCTTGCCAGCTGAATACTAATTATTTCATTTATTAACTAATGCAATGGCTATTTTTCAGCTATGAAACATCGAGGAGATGAAGAATGTTCTTATTATAATTAATTTTAAAACATTTGCCATTTTTAATGTTAAATATATAATTGGTTTTATTTATAAATTGAATGCACAGATTCTTAAACTTAACTTTTAATTAGTTAAATGCAAAACAAGAAATAAAATGAAGAAGAAAATGAATTATTCAAAAATATGAAACAACATTTTCCTTATTTGATGAATATTTTATTTGTATTTATATTGTTTAAAGATACTATTTTACTTGAATTTTAATTCGATGTACTTTTGCTTATCTTCAGATGACATTTTAAGACAATCTTCAGCAAAAATGTCTTATTAAAGTTTTCGCGGCGCGCAATTCGATTTACTTTTCATTAATCAGTAAACTTTATTAGCAAATTATTTGATTGATTCGACTAAGTGAAATTCGATTGAAACATAAATAATTGACACATTTATATACGTAAATGCTCCATCAACATTTATATTAATTGATAATTTAATTTATCAATTGATTTAAAATTATTTCCTTTAAACGAGCGATTTTTAAAGGTTGCGTGTTATATAATAAATTTTAAAATGTACACTCTAAATCAAACTTAATTTTACTTTGAATAGAAATAATTACTTAAAGGTTACAGGATTTTGTATTTATTTAGTAATATTATCGATGGACTTATTAATAAACTCTTTGGTTGCATGGATGGACAGTGACGTAAAACTAAAACAACTTTTTTCTCATATCTCACACGTGCATCGAAAACACATCTTTTCATCCCTCAAATGATGTAATGAAAGATTACTTTTCCTCTCTAGGGAGAGAAAACGCTACTTTCGACCCATTTTTGAGGGAAGAAAAGACGTGTTTTCAGAGTTTTCAAAGACTAGTATCAGAATATACTATTTACATTGTAAAAAACATTTTCGAAATAAGATATCATCTTTTATTTATTTAATAAGTAATTTGTGAATTTAAGAAAAACATTTCAAACAAAAGTAAGTTTCAAAAAAATCGGCCATTTTGATTTCTGTTTGTGCATCGAAAGAACAATTTAATTACATTCTTCTTTCCTATTTGAACAAAAAGAGAAAACTTTTACAAAAGAAATTGTATAATGAGGATGAAGTTATGGGGCCAATCGGACCTACAAGTTGTTTGAAAGAAGACAAATGAAGGATCGCGCGCTTGCGCCGGTATCACGTGCGTCGCTGTAGGAGCGGCTTTGTGAATTCACACACACACACATACGCGCTCGGTTGAGCACCGCTAAACGCGTTTACTGCAGTTTTGTTCTGGCTATCGCGCGCGCTAGCCGACCATGTCTTCAAACTGCCGTTTCTCATCAGCAGAAATTCATTAACACCGAAGACGCGCACAGCAAATGTTTCTGTCACGCGACAAGCAAACTTTTATTCACTTTCCAATTACATTTTCACAGAGTAAAAACTCGCAAACCTATTTATTCTCATTTCTTTCATTTGTACTTCTCTTTGCCTTTTTTTAATGCTTCTTTTTCATACAACTTTTTCCACGAAAAGTTTAAAAAAATATATCTCGAGTTTTAAGTTGTTTCAAAATTAAAGTTTCAAGTGCTAATTCGAGAATTTGACAGTGCATTTTTGATTGCTTATAAGGTTCAGTTTGTGAAGCAGCAAAGTTGAAAAAGTTGTTTTAAAAACGGTTTTTTTAATTAGAATCATTTTGCTTAAAGTCCAAGTTTAAATAAATATTTCCTACTCCTTTCAACTATATTTTAAACATATTTTTATAACAAATATATTTTGTTTATATTTTCAATAAAAATATATTTTATAGTCCACTGTTCCACGAAAAATACATTCTTTTTCTATATTTTTCATTTTATATTTTTCTTTTTAATTTGAGTTTCCTCGAATTCTAAACTCAAAGCCGTTAAATTCAAATGGTTAAAATATCTGAAAACCCAATGATTCGTAAAATTTTAAAACAAAGCAAATTCGAGAGAAATGACGAGCAAAGGAAAGAGAGTCTCCGGAATGCATTTGATTCGAGTAGGGGAAAGCTTTTGCCATGGAGAATGCAAAAAGTGCAATCACGACTGTTCTCTAAATTTGAATAAGTCAAAAATTAACTTACTTTTTGAGTGAAAATATTTTTTAACGTTTTTTACTCTGAAAAAATCAAAAATAACTTTTTTAAGTGAAAAATAATCATTTTTTATAAGTAAAAAAATCTACTTTTTGAAAAGTAAAAAAAATTGTTTAACATTTCAAAAATTGAATATTCTAACTTTTTTATAAGAAAAATAAGTATACGTTTAAGAAAGTCAATTATAATTTATATATCAGTTTGGTTATATATGTCTTTTTTAATTATAATGATAAAATGAAAAAATACGAAAAACTATAAAAGTACAAGAATAATTAATAATAATTCTACAAAAAATATTAATAATTAAAAAAAATAAAAATAAAGAAAGAATACTTTTTTGATAATATTTCTCTTTTTTAATATGTTATTTTAATCTACTTTTTAAACAAAGTGAATATTAACTTTTTTAACTAAATGAGAACACGAACTATAACTTTTGAAAAAAGTAAATATCTACCCCCAAAAAAGTGAAATTTCACTTTTTCAAATTTAGAGAGTGGTGAAAATAAAAAAAATTGAGCACAAGTGCATGCAAAATAGTGATCCGAATCTATTTTTACGAAAGTCAACCCGACCATTTTACACTCGACCGTCTCGATCAACCCTATACCCAGACACAAATAAATCCCATCCGTTATACTTGTTTCTCTCCCCCTGCACCCCTTTCTTCTTCTTAGTCCAACTTCCGTTTCGTTTCTTGCCCTGAACTTAAATCAGCGCTTCAATATTTATACCCATTTCCATCAAATTTTGCCCTGCAAATGATTATATTTTTAGCGCCTATCGATTAAGTTCCTCCTATCAACCCGATTTCTCGCGTTTCACTCATTAAACCGGAAGATTCGACTTATATATTTCATTTGACCTTAATTTTGGATTCGTATCCACAAAATGACAGTTAATCAGCGTCAAGTTTCCTTGAATCTTATCAATGTTTTATATAAAAGTAACCTTATGTCAGTAAAAAAAAATTAAATTTTATTTTTTTACTGAAACGTTTTACTAAAAATTTTGACTTCAACATTTCAACTTCTTTATTTAATGTTAAATGAATCCTTAAAGAAATATATTATAAAGAAATAAATTGTTTAATTGTGATATCATTATTATAATAAGGCGCGTAGGAAGTTTTTCTTCGAAACGTTTCAATTTGATGTCTTAAAGAGTTAATTTGACAAGTTCAATGTCAACGAACAAAATGCAATTGCATTCAGTTGAATACTTTGACTCTGTGACAATTAAAAGACAAAGCTTTTGAAAATAGCCGCGAAACTTGAATTGTGTGCTTCAATTTTTATCAATAAATTGTACGTGGGTTTTATCATTGCATCCTGTTGATTATAATCTTTTTCAAGCTCCAAAAAATACAACAAAATATGTTTTATATTTGAAAAAAAAATATTTGTTGAAATTTAATTAAATTAAAAAATAAAAAAAAAATATTTATTATATTCTCAAAACAAATATTTGTTAAAATTTAATTAAGTTAAAGCATGAAAAAAATTATTTATTGAATGTCAAATGAGAAAGAAGTCTCACTTTGAATTTGCATAAATGAATAATAAATATTAATAACTGATAAATACGAAATTGAACAAAGTGTATATTTTAAATGTTGGTTTGTTTGAATTTCACAGTAATTGAATAAATAATAAATAATAATTCGGAGAAAAATATAGATATTATAGAATAAAAAAGTTGTGTATGATAAAAGAAGAAGATATTTGAAAGAGCAATTAATTGATAAACTATTTAGCAAACAATTATTATCGCTTACGTGTCATCAATCAAGCGTTGTTTGCAAAACGCGTTTGGCATTGCATCGGTTGTTCGTTCAACAAAGCTTGTCAATTAATTACTCGGAAATGGACATTAAACATTAACAACGATCGCGGGACAACTTTATAAATCATTTAGCAAAGCCTCTTTATTCAATTGAATTCGCGAATTAAAATTGCACATCAATTCATCAATCGAACAACCTCCCTTTAAGACAATGTATTTAACAATCAAATTTGCTTTCTCTCTCAGCTTCGTTACGTTCGATTTCATTACAAAAAGATCAATTATCCAACGTTTATTACACTTCCAACTAACTTTCCGAGAAAAAATCACATTTTCTCAGATTGTTCCATTTTTTCCATCAAATTATAGTAATTAGCTTCATTCCTTTCCTTTAACTTGAACTATACGTTAAGTTGTAAAAAAGTATCATATTACAATATTAAAAAAACCTTTATTTTTTACATTCAAACATAAAAAATGTAATCTGAAAATTCTTTGCATGAAAAAAAAGAATATTTTGTTATGAATAAACAAAAATGTGATGATAAAAATTGCTTGACTTTAATCAGAACATGAGATTGCTTATCGTTTTTTCATTGCAAAAGCGTCGAACACAAAATGTATTGTACATTCTTTGGTGCTTTTTATTTTGATATTTAAATTCTGATATGCAGAAAATATGCAATCGAGATGAAAGTTTTGTGCGTATGATAATGAACAGTGCGATACGATGATGAAGCGCGTGACAATGTGGATATAATAACCCGACGCGGTTCAAAGGACGAAGATATGATAGGCCTGTGGCCGTTCAAGCCAAGACGCAATGGGAAAGTGGAAATTATGCTGGGTGAGTCTCCGAACGATGTTAATTGACGCGACGCACGAACCACCAATCCACCTAAGCAGGCAAAAACGTAACGCTTTAATTAACTCCGCTCTTAGCCAATTCTTACTCCCATTGTATTATCTCGCTGAGAATTTTCAAAATTAAACTCATACTAGCCGTCTGTGTGAAAAACAATTACAATCATCTGTTTCTTGAATACACACATTCTAACTTATATAGTGTAATTAATGCAAAAATTACACTTTTTTGACATTTTAAATGAACAGGTATTGAGTTTCAATTTAACTTTTGCAATTTGTATTTTACAATTTGCTGCACTTTTTCCTTATGTTTATTATTTAAAATTATTTATTTATTTTTAAGTTTTTTTTAATATAATTATATTGCTATTAGTTTTTCCCGAATACACAAATGTTGTTATTTTTATTTTAAAGTTTTTAGAAATATTTTTTTTTATTTTTAGATTATCTTCTAGATACATCAAAAATATGAGAAAATGCATATATTATCAAAAAACTGACCATTGGTTTGAGGATTAAAGTCACGTTTTGCATCAGTTGAAAATTCGGTCAATTCAAAGCATAATCTGTTTGTTTAGACAAGTCTGCTTCTGTTTATTCGTTATTTTGTCGACGTTGAGCAATCATCTTATGCACTGAAACCTTTTAAAATGCAAATTACAGACCTTTCCTTTCGTATAAGTACGGAGAAAAAATGTATCACTCAAATCAACTAATACAATCTTTTCAGCTAACAAAAATATAAACTGCGCACAAATATTTTATTCAAAAATCACAGAAATTCATAACAACAAAATCAACATGTATTCATTCATGCAATGAACAATATTTTTATTTATTTATTATTATTTTTTTATTAAGCCATTTAAAGTGAGCTTTCTGAAGAATTTCGTATTATATATGATTCATTCGTAAAATCCACATATTTCAAGTATTCGAAATACAAAATCAGCTTAGTCAGATTTTAAATGCCAAAATGTATCATTTTCAACCAGTTTAAGTTATGAAACTTTGATTATCTCCGAGAATTCACATATGATCATAATTATGCTTGGATTTAAGTGCTCGATTAATTAACTACTTTTACACAATTCTTCGCTAAATATTAACATTTATTTTAATTGATATAGTTTTTTAATCTAATTTATTATTATTTATTAATAAATAATAAATGTAAAGGAATATTTTTATTCACATTCGTAAATTTTTTCTGTTTGTCAAGTTAAAAAAATTTAATTTTCTTTCTTTTATAAAAACAATTAAAGAAAAAAGAATATAAGATAAAATCACTTATTATTGACATTTTAGTACCGATTATCGACACTATGAGAGAAAAAAAGATAATAGATAATAAATAGGATTTTGAATGTTAAATGACGATTGCTGAAGCTGTGTCGATAACTGGAGCTTTCACATTATAGCAATAAAAAAACTGTGAAACAAATATTTAAAAAATATTTTTCAAAAATATAACGAAAGTTATAAAAAATTAATGTAAAAATGTAAAAAAATACCTCCTACTATATTAATCTCACTTATTAAAAACAGCTACATTAAAGTCAAAATAGAATCTATTTTAGCCATGCAATCTTTTAATCCATTTTCATGCATATAACTCATTTCTACATTTATGTAAAATAGTTTTTTTATACCATATTGTACTAGAAATTTGAATGTTGTATACGTAAATCTTTCTATATATATTTACTTTATACATAATAAATGATTCAATATCCATTTGCCTCATTTGCATTATTTAAAACATGCATCATACAATTTATTGTTTATTTAAAAAAGCACAATTTCATACTTGCTAAGTTATGAAAATGTACAACTTTTTGCAATGCAAATATTAAACAAGATTGTTAGCTAATTCTCATTCTAGTTCTAAAAATACAAAAAAGCATTTGTTTCCCTCCTTCAAGCTATTCATTTTAAAAGTTTGATATCAAATACCGTGAAAAAATCGTCCCATAAATTGCCGACCAAAGTAACATTCAAACACACATGTCCTACATTATCATCTTATCTCTCATCTGGCAAGTTTAGCGGAATCAATTGCAATTGGCTTTTTTTTTTTGCGCCGCACAAATGACCGGACAATTGTCAGACATGAGTTAGTAATATAGTCGATGCTTATATTATGATTATGCGCGAGTGTAATTTGTTTGCATTAACGGGAATAGTTATTCATTTTTCAATTATGTTTTTGTGCGCCTATGTAATGTTGAAATTGACATTCACAGTCGTAACCGTGTCAACGGCATCGATCGGCATTATCAGACGATCTCACGAAACGCGCGTAAGTCCGCCATCGTAATAACGGCGGGCTATGTTATGTCAGTATGTTTATCATAGCAGCACACGACATGTTGCCCGCGCTACAAGGTATGCCACTTTTGTACATTGTTCTTGCATATTAAATATATAATTGTTTATGCTTCGTATCATATCACATTTCATACCAAGCGAAACTTTGTATGAAACTCTATACTTGTTTTACAATCAAACTTATAAAAATCATTATCATAGGTGCATACAAACATCATTTCCCAGTCTTTTTATTTTATATTACAAAATACATCTCTTTCATAATATTTTTTATTCATTATCAATTTTTATTCATGTTCAAAATTAAACTATTACACAGATTCTATTTACTTTTCCCGTAATTTATTTTTATTTTGGTTTATTATTTATTTTCATTTTTCAGTTTCGTTTGTTTTTGTTTTATTTCCTCTATTTTTTTTTTTGCTTTAATAATACTGCCTATTTGTTGATTTTATGTCATATATTATTGTTTATGTTTTTATTTACAGTCGGCTGTTTTTATTCAATTTTTTTTATCTGTTTATATTTTGAATTTGAAGAATGCATTTCTTTAAACATTGAAATATAATAATACGCAAAATATGTTACGATTCCATACTAATTTGATCATTTAACCTTTTCCACTATTGATTGATCTCAACATTGTTTAACATAAAACTAATCATACAACTGTAAAATATACATTCCTCATTCGTGCCATGAAAAAATATCAAGGTGAAAGTTTGTAATATATTTTCTTCAATTTATACCAATAAATATAGTATCTACATTATACACTATAAGATTTTCTTAAATATTATATATAGATTCGTTTTCCAATACGATGACTTGCATCTTTTGAATTATCAAGCATTTTTACTATCTGAAATCTCAGGGTCTACAATGTATTCAATGATTTCTTAAATTATGTTCAAAAAATGAAAAAAAAAATACAAGTGTTTTACTCCTTTCACCCAAAACTATATACAAAGAACAATTCAAAATTGAAACGCCATTTCGGCATTTAAGGTTACGTCAATGTTTACATACAATTATTACTGTGTTGCTTTTAAGTGAAATGAAGTGTCATGGAATTGATAAATGAAATGCGATCGAATGTTTTTATTTTCTTTTTCCTAATTGTTATGTTATATGACAATCCAGGTAGGGACAAACAAGGTAATGCAAACATCGTCGTCTATAAATTCCGTTCGCTTGTGGGGCAAGGGGGGGGGGGTTAAATTAAATTTCCGGCGATAAAAAAACGCTCAAACACAATTTGCAAAAGAGTTTGTAAAATGATATTTGTTTATTCGGCGTTTTTTGAAAAACATCGTAGTTCGGACAAAACTTTTTACGACAAACCTTGTCAATTCACAAAAAATATAAAATTGGATCAACTAAAAGTTATAGATGTTCTCCGTCTCGCAGTTGCGCTTGCAAAGGGTTAATTAAATTGTCTTTATTCATTTATTTATTTTCTTATTGTTTACGTTTATTTACTATCAACTTTAAAAATACAATAAATTAATACAATGATTTGTCAAATGTACACACTGATTCAATGAGTAAAAAGTTTGAAAGTTTGTAAATTGAAATTTACATGCAATACGCAGAATTGAAGATTATCATTGAGTACAAGGTGTATTATCATTTTGTTCGTGTAACTTCGTTTTATCTGAGTCCTGAATCTGAGTAATTGTAAACGTCGAAACGAAATGTAAAAAGTTGGTCAATGGCGTGAAACGCGAAGGGAACGTTGTACTGAATTCACGTGCGGTCGCATGCTTAACTTGATTCTAATAATAGGTAATTCTAGTTTGCGGAAGTACACCTGGACATAGGCTTAAGTACAATAATCAACGTACAAGACGACGTCCAGAAGTCATTGCATTCGCGCTCTTACAAACTCACGTCACTTTGACGTCTAACGTGAAATGACAAATTTACTAGTCAGCGAACCTGGAAAATCTTGAAAACCTGGAAAATATCTAGAATTTAGAATGACCTTACAAAAACTGGGAAGAAACTTTGATTTTGCTAATTTGTACTTATATTATATTTCTTGAATCTAGAGCCTTCTTAGGCATACCCTGTTTCAAGACTGCACCAACATTGGTCCTATGTACGATTTTTTTAGAACTCACATTGGATTGAAATAGTTAACTAAAATTTACCTATCAGGTATTCCCAGTATGGGCCGAACGAGGTCTACCTGGTCTTGGATATTTGATTACATCCAATATTAGCATACACTAAGAAAAATAACTTACAATAAATTACTGTTTAAACAGTAACTTGACCACAGAATTCCCATTAATCGAATAAATTCTGTCAAAAACTGGAAAATTAACTTTCTAAACACAAATTTTTATTGACTT
>JABFPJ010001197.1:0-27810 GCA_022817425.1 Gryon sp. ZL-2020 | reverse complement strand
TGTTATATTCGGTCCATGTATACAAAGTATTTTATATATGTGATATTAAACTAAAACCTGCTATGTTTTTTAGTTGTACTTTTAATCTATTTAAGTAAAATAAATTAAGAGACATTGCAATAGAACATGATATTATAAATGGATTTCAATTTTTTTTATTCTCTTAAGATTGTATCTTAAAAGTTAATAAGAAACGTCTGGGAAAATAATCGAAATAAACAAATTGTTTGAACTTATGACAATTTCGCTCATCACGCAACTAGAAACGTATAATGTTAATATTTTAATTTAACCATTCGATTTCTGTATATAAGTTTGGAAGCGGTAAATCACGCGATCACATGTTTCATTCTCGAACGGTGCTTAGTCACAAAAATTTAATTAAGTATTAATCCAATTTGTGACTAATTGCGATGGAATGATAATGGATTTAACTTGTCGCAACCGTTCGCTCCGCGCTTGATCAATCTTTCCCGCAAAATCCATTTAATTTTTACATATTATTTTCATGGTGTAGGCACGTCTCATCCCGTTATATGTCTGACGCATTAATATATTTAGCAGATCCTCTGGCGTAATATTAAATATGGTTTCGCTAGCTTTTCTTGTTCCTATAACGGTTGTTTTTTTATTGAATATTAATAGAAATTTTATGAAAAAAATACACAAAAAACTTAAAATTACTCCCTTGATTCAATTTTTCCTTTAACCCTTCAATGTCTGCTAGTAACATATAAGATACTTATATGGGGACAATAACTGTCAATATAAATGACACATTAAATTAAAATTATTTCAATGTATATTTTCATTTTTTTGATATGCAAACATTTAAATTAATATATTATAGATGTACTGTGAATTACGATGTACTACAATGATCAAAATTGTCCTCTAGAAAATTATATTCAGAATAAAAGAAAAAATAAAACAAGTTTGGCTAGTTAATTAGTATTGATTGCATAATATATATTTTTCATATCTAAAAATGAGAACATTTATTCAATAATATTTATAAACATCAATTATTTTATAAATTACTTATGATATATTCTGTTCTCGTTAACAATGAAAATCGAGAGAATTTTCATACAGTAAATAACTAATCAGGATGTAATTTTTTTTTGATGCGTAAAACATAATACGTGTTAACGAACGTTCATTAACTATAGCTCTTCCCATTAATATACCGCATTACACGTACAAATGAAACAACGAGAGCAACTACTATACATTCGTTCGTCTCTTGGAGTATTGTGATTTATTGAATCCTACATGCCATTGGTTTCTACGCATTAATATTTTAATATCCACAGGCGTTTGTGTGTGAGTACAAGAAAACCACATTTATGGGTTGGATAAAACATTACATTTTTTCTTTCTCGTGAATCTTTTATAAGAAATCCCGTTAAAATATATATATATACATGCCGTGAAAAAATGGTTTGAACAAACTCGATAAAAGTACATCGTGTAATCACGTTCAGCTATTACAGCGCTGTAACATTGTTGATAAAATTCAGATAAATGTCTATTTGTAATTATTCAATGTAACACTCAGAATCACCTTACAAACATCCAAATTACATATCAATATTGTTAATTGGGTTTGAAATAAATTCTCTCTCAATGTGTTTTGCAAACTCAAAATCGCCGATTTACATTTGATTCTTTTTTTTGTACAAAACAAAAAGAGAGAAAAAATATGTGTCGCATTGATTAAGCAAAGCTCACGTTGAAACATGATAATGTTTTGCATTCTAAAGCATATCGAATTTGATTCCAACTGTTTGTTCATTTTCGTATCAATTTTGAATGAAAACATTGATTCGCGTGCGCGGGTTGTTAAATTTTCAGCAAAACTGTAATTACATTTTTAATAACGACATTGGCAATGTTTTTCGACGAGAACTGTGTATGACTAATTGAAGAAATTTACAATTTATGAAACAAATAACTGTACTGCCGAAAATTATATTCATATACCTTTAAAAGATAGTCTTGCTTTTGAGATCTTATCTAATGAACGTAATATCAATTCGCATACAGATTAAGACGACATTGAAAGTTTATCTTATCAAAGTTGTAAACTTATTTACTTTGAAATCATATATATTTATGATAAAAATCTCTTCGTTTTACTACGATTCAATGAATTTCATTATTCGGTGTCAGTGTTAAACTTAGAAACTAAATTTGCCAGAAGAGTAACTTAACTTACAATGAATAGCAAGTTGTTAACTTTCCTGATATACATTTTAAAATAATATATAGATGTTCAACCATAATTGAATTTTTCAATTATTGTTGTACTGTTTGCTTGCTAAATATACGAATTCCGAAATTAATTAAAATTTAACATTTTTAAAAATACTCTGCACGTAGAAATATTACATTATAAGGAAATATAATATATCTATTTTCAAATTCAATTTCGGCTAAATATGAAATAAATGGAACTCGTAATATGAAAATCCATATTTATTCGTACTTAATATAGTAATTCAGTGACACCAAATAATGGTTTCATCGTAAACCTAGAATCTCAATATATACATATATATTTGCAGCAGCGAAATAATCAGACGTACAAGTAATACAATAGCGAATATAGTACCAATATTCCAATATGTCTTTTATTATGAGAGCAAAAGCAAATGGCACAGTGTTGTCCAATATTAACCCCATTTGCTTGTATCTAAACCAGTTTCATTTTTTGTGTTATATGTATAAATTATATTATTAATATGTATCATGTTATAGAAAAAATTGTACATAAAATACGTTTTTCATTAAATTAATTAAATAATTAAAAAGTTTATATTTGTTTTTATAGAATATATGAATTGTGTAAAAATTGATAAATAATATTATATTGAAATCTTGAATGTTAATTGAAAAGTTATATATTATTTCATGCAAAATATACATTCAATAATAAATGTGTATTTGATTTCAATTTTACTTTTAAATCGTAAAATCAACACATGGATGTTTAAATATTAAATAATTTTCTTTAGTAGACATATTATATATTGAATCATGTTATAATTATACGCTGACATTAAAATATATATTCTCTTTTGAAATAACATACTTTTTTAATTAAATTAATTGAATGTCATACGTTATAATAACTGTATTAGCTAAAAATATAACTGCGACATTTATTACGATCATTTCAAGAATAATATACCATTTTCAAATTAAATTATTTCCAGGTATGAAAAATATTACATAAAAAAAAGAACATCTTTTAATTCTATAAAAATATTGTTATTTACAATTTTTTATAATTGAAAATGAATCGGAATATAAAAATTGGAATATGAATACAGATATTTCATATCTGTATTTTTTCAATATTTAATTTGAGTACAAGTTTTCATTTCAATGCATTAAATTCACAACATTGCAGACGTTGATTCGAGGACAGCTCGAGGCAAAGTAGCGAACGATTCAAAGGGCGATGGGCAAACACGAAAAAAAGGCCAACGAGGACAATATCGGCGACGAAAAAGTCACAAGACTTGGGTATTCTTACCGCAACTTTATTACATATTTATGATGAGATTGTTCCCCGTTCAATTCTAGTTTGCGCCTGAAAATTTTCTACAACATTTAAATCTCGAAACTTATTATCTCTAACTGTTACATATATACATTGAAAGAGTTTTGTTAAGACGTGGATAAATATTTTCCTTTCATTTCGTTTCAAATGAAAGCATGGGAATCTAAATCACGATAACTGGTCATTTGAAAAGAAATGAATTATAAATGAACGCGTTCTTTTTTCAGTCACTTCGATCCTCTATAAAATCGTTAATAATAATTAATAATACAGGATATTGATCGAAAGCAGTAAACGAACATCCGTTAGTTTATCTTGGTAACTTAGCAAGACATGAGATAAACGACGTGCAAATACGCGCCATCGTTTCATTAGGCGTCCCAAAACTCGATACGCTTCTTCAAAATAAGCGCGACGTTAATGTCATATTCAGGAGAGAAAGGCAAAGTTTGCCCGACGCAAAATAAAATGACGCCTGGCTTCGAACAAAGTGCACGTTTGCCGCGCAGATTGCGCTATGATGTTAGCTCTTGCCCGGACTTTGCCGATGTCGTTCGTAAATTTTCGAGACCCCGGTGTCGTCTATAAAGTAGGAAAATTAAGATGAGTATGTTGGCGGTTTAGCATAATGACTGTAAAAGTTTAGGTTGTTGCAAACAATGCGATTTATGAACACATGTCTGAGATTGTGATAACAGAAGCGATCAGAATTGATATGTTTTTATCGTTTTGCCATTTTTTTATAAAATATGAAGATAACATTGTATATACTCCGATGATTTAGGTTTTACGGTTTAATTTGAAATTTAGAGAATATAATATTCATTTGTAATTAAATTATTAATTTCAACGATTTGATTTAGAAATTGTCTGTTCGAGAAAAAACATGTCTTTTTTTAAAGAATATACATTCTCACCTTTCATTCGCTTTTTTACAATTATTTTGTGTTTGTTTCGGCGGATGTTGAGCTTAAAAGTGTCTCACACAATAAGAATAGTCTAGTATTCCCTCAAGTGAACGTAAGTGGCACGATATTTTCTTTGCCAAATGCCTCTAGTGTCATTTGCGAGGGTTTCGTGATAAAATGTCGTATTTCGTCGTCATAGACTCCTTTCATCGAGCTTTCCAAATTGGTCGATTCACCGGGAAAGTTTGTACTGCCATTGGATTTCAATATACATATAGATTTCTAGCTTTTATCACGTGTTATCTTATCGTTTCTGTTATCTTGAATCTCATCTTATGTCCTTTTGCTCATTTCTTCTTTGCCACGAAACAACAATTCAAATAATGTGAAAGTTTATGACTCTTTTCATTAGAACTTCATCAACATCAATGTCATTTTTATTTATCATTATATTTTACAACCCAGCGCTATAATTCTGCTTTTTTCGTATTTTACACACATTTCGAACCATTAACATCTTCTTTCAAATTATTTACGACAATTCCGTAACATATTACACATTTAAAAATTGTATTCATTGTCTCTCGTATCGTCTTTTAGATCAGCTTTATATATATATTTGAATTAAAAATCAAATAATAAAATAATAGTGAGTAATAAATAAATGATAATTTATTAATAGAAAGTTTAAGTTGCCGGAAGACATATATCTGTAAAGAATAAACGTCTATTTTCAGGTTTACATTCATATAATAATGTTCTTAAAAAGCACGTGAAAAAAATCTCCTTGAGCAAAAGATTGTATTTCATCACTATTTTGTGCGGCGATTTTCTAATTAAACCGCCTCGACACCGTAATTTGATTTAACTATTAATACGCGAGACGCATACTTAATAATTTGACACAGTACCGTTTGCAAAAAGTTAATTATCTCTTAAAAGTATTCGATTTCATAATGATTAAAACCGTAAATTGCGCTTTTCCACGGGATGAATGCAGGCTTAGATTATCAATGAAACTTAGATTAATTAGCATCGGGTAGGCGTAGTACGTAACGTGCTGATATTTATCAGCGACGATGATTAAGAGTTCGATCATTAACTGCAGGTAGTATGGAGTCAAGTTTTACGTTGGATTAAAAAAATGACCACCTACTAATTTGCAGATTAAAAGTACGCACTGATACAATCGATGATTTTATCCACTTGGTTGTACTCGATATATCAAAACGTGTTATGAAATGACCAATTTCATAATAACTTAAAAACTTTTGCAAATATTGTTGTTCATCGATGCAGCTTTCGTAAGAGAGTAGTTTGATGAATGACTTCCGCTCTGTCTATATTTAATTCGAATGAACATTCATTATAATCTTTGATCATTTAATCAATTTATAATTATTTTATTAAATCTAACGGTGAGGGTCAATGTTTAGTCAAACTGTTCTTATCATTAGTATATATACTTACAACGTCTTTTTCATAAAGTTAACAAAAATTAATGGTCAATTACAGCTATTACACTTATGTAATTGTGAAAAGTAGTTTATATATGTATTTATTTTCAAGTTATATATATATGAATATAACTGCATTATATTCATTGAAAGCCAGCTAACTGAATAGAAAAAATGCGCAAAATAAAAATCATGACTAAAAAGTGAAAATGCTGCTATAAGTACGATGGATGTAATTGGTTTGGCAATCAATTTTATAATCTCATTTTTTACGAGCAAATGGAATATTTTCTCTAAAAACGATAAGAGCCGATTTTTAAAAGGCTTGAAAAACTGTAGTTGTTGTGTAACGATTGTTGGGACGAAGCAATTCATCTCGGATGTTCTTAATGCTTTTCACGGTTCATTTGCGGCGGGCGAAACAGAAAAAGGCGGCACCTTTCGTGCAATACAGATTTGGTGAAAGCTGGCCGGAGTAATTGCGATAAACGCGGCCGATTTCTTTTTCCAGTCGAGGTTAATCAATAAAAATTAATACAGGTTCAACGTGTTTAATTAGCGGCTCGTTAGTGGCGTGTTTCGCGCAATTGGTAACTCTGAACGATTTTGTGTTTGTTGCGCCAACATCCCAATATCACAAAATATCGATGGGATCGAATAGTCGATGGATCGAATGGTACAATGATATCTCGCGAGAGAGCGCAGCCACCCACGCTCTGCACTTAACGACAGTTATGGGTGTAAACAGCCGTGACGTTGGCTGTGCACGAGAGTCGTTAAGGTCGACCCCCCGGCGCGATCACCATTCACAGAACGAGTTTCGAGAACGAGAACTACCGGACGTACCAGATTCGACCATGTCGTTAGTGCCTGTCCCGACCTGTCCCTTATCCTCCTGTGTTTCAGCCGAAGCACCTCGCTTCCAACACGAACACTTATCTAAATGCGATCGTGCATTTTCGGCCACTTCCGTGTATTCCGTCCATGGTTAATGGCACGTACATGATCGCGGAGATCGCTCGAATATTTTAATCGTTTGCGATTGTGCATTTTTCATCATTTGCGCGACTCCCGCAGAATTTATCACGACGCGAAGAATGTTTTCAGTTGTAATTTGAGTAGGGACCTTTTGAGAAAAATATTGTTTGCAAGCAAAAGATGAATATCGGTTAATGCTAAGACTTCGTGCACTTTTACGGCGCTTTTGATGATAATTGTCATTTATCATATAAATGTCTACATTAAGTATGTCAACAAAATTATGTACAAAATTAACGCATTCAACAAACATTTTTTCAGCCTTTAAATACATTTTTTTATTTATTATTATAGGTAAAAGCTCCTTTTCATAAACTTAAAACTGATTTCAATTTTGAAGTTTAAATTTCCGATTGCAACTTTTTTGCAAACTTTCTGATGAGAGATCTGGTTAAAAATTGTAGTTTAATCTTCTACTAATTTGAAGTTGAAACTTTTATTTGAAAAAAGTTCTATTTTATTATGTTGACATTGTAAAAGCAAATTTCTAAATGCAATTTCTATTCAAATCATACGATTGTATGGTCAATACATAGATTGTGAATCCAAATTCTCATTCATTTTTAGGTTAAGTGCATATCCGATTGAACAATGAGGTCAACTTTAAGCAGACCTATTTTGAACGGATTTTCTTCCTTTATCTTAATTTCAGCATACGTTTCAATGCGGGACTAATTTCTCTACTATCACATTCAAGCTAAATGTTTCCAAACAAAACACAAGTTTTAAAACAGATTAAGATATCGCTTCTTGAAAGCCTTAGATTATAAATATGATAACAAATAACTTTGAAAATCAATTGAACGTTGTTGGATAAGTAATAGATGAAACACGAAATAAACATGGATAAATATTCTCTTGTTGTGAACGGCAATAAAATAATTTTATTGAATAACTTTATAAATGATGAATTGAACTATTAATGTTTATAAAGAAATTGATATAAACAGGAATAAATTGAAAATGAAATGGAAATAGAGAAAACGTAATTTAATAAAATTACATAATTAAAATAAAATGATATATATATAATGATAAATGAATAAAAAGTATAATAAAATTAAAAAAAAAGTCTGACTCTCAATCAAAAGCTCTATTTTGAATAATTGGCGAACGAATTCCGTCGAGAGTGCACCACAAAATACCGAATTACCGAAATACCTAAACCAATACCAATCGAGAATATTTATGTATACTCTATGTCTCGTATATGGCTTTACTGTGATATATTATGGTCAATGTCGCAAACGAAATTCGTAAAAGTGTCGATTCGACATGAAATACAGTACAAATACGGGACAATTGAATGTTTTCAAATAACTGAGTTCCGATCATTTTTAACGAGGAACACTTTAAAAGTTCAATTAATATCATAATTGATGATACCGTAAATTTGCAAACAGAAATTAATAATGATGACAGCAATAATAATAATAAGATCGTAAGAGTTCATTTTCTTAAGCAGCGTCAATCATAACATTATTATACGATACAATTGACTTTCAAATTTATTTCGATTTGTTTTATTTATCTACATTACTATGTAGATTAATTTTGTTATGTCGACAGGAAACACTCGGGACAGAGAAAAGAAATATTAGTCGAGATAAGATCGTCATCGATGATAAAACATTTAGACACATTAGATCCAAAATTGCCACTCTTGAGTTTTAAAATATCAATATGAATATTATCTTTTTCACAATTAAAATAATAAACTTATTTAAAAACCTTCTAAAGTCGAATAAATGAATATCTACTTGTTTGAATTTAATTGTCGATTTCACAATCAATGTGAGGTTCCATAGTTCCTTAGTAGAATTTTGAACCTGCTTCAAGATTTAACAAACGTTGGCCTCATGTAGGATTTTTGTGGGACCTACATTTATTTGAAACGCTTACCTAAAAAATACTTAGTTAGGTATTATTTCCAATATGGGTCTAACGAGGTCTACCTGGTTTGGGATATTTGATGACATCCATTAATGGCCTAACTAAGCCTCAGCAAGCACACCTGGGTTTATTCAACATTTATGTAAAATATTTTTTCAAACATTCATTATAGAAAATCGTGAAAGTTGAACATCTTACTGTGCTGCGAAGACTTCTAATGAAATGTTTTGTAAACATCAACATAGGTCTACTGGTGTATATAAGTATATATGAGACTCTTATGGTTTGCCCATAAAGACCTATACATGCAATGCATAAGTAGGCATTTCATATCCGTATTCAGTCTCAATGTGGTCCTGGTTGGGACCTACTTTCCAACCTTGCAACAAATTACACTACATTGGGTCTACACTGGTCCAGTCTAGACTTATTTGTAATTAGGTGAAATCGGACTCTATCAATACAGGCCCTGCTTTTTAACTCGGCAAGCCTTATTAAATTTCGACTAGGAGTTATACCTGAGTAAGTGCAAAATTACACAAAATAAGTAAATTTTCAAATTTCAAGAGCCATTGCAACTTTGTAATATTTTAAATGAAATAACACATAACCCCGTGATATATACATTTGGTAATCTAATTACCAATCAGAAGCTAGAGAATCGATAGAAATAGACCTATCCATTAAAGCCAACTTCAAATGTTGCACATGCTACTTACTAAAGGAATTGTGAATAGTCAAACATATTTTTGTATGCGGAATAAGTTTAACATAGTGCCTTAATTAGCATTTTATGTCTGATTATTTGTCTTCATATAATAAATAATTATATAGCCTGTGATGAAAAAGAAGCAAGAAAATATTTCGACAGCTTAATTTTGAAAATAAATTGTAACGATTTTTTCCCCTGGAACAGTGATTAATTTTTCAAGAGAAACATTAAGAATAAATTGAGTTGCTTCTTAAGTCACCTTAATCTTCAAAGATTAATATTTCGGTTTGCAATGTCGACGGTGTTTGTCTACTTATGATGTGTTTGTACTAATAAGTACATTATTCATGATTTCACTGTTTTATTTTTTATGTAACAAAATATATTCACTTTTATTTTATATTTAACAAATGTGAAAAAATAAACGTAATGAATATTAAATATAAATAATGAATATGAAATATAAACGACAAATATTATTTATAACCATAAATCTCAGTCATATATAACTAATAATAATCATATCCATATGATCTCGATTCCTATTATATCTCAATCAGATAAAATTTAAACTACATTTATAATTTGCAAACTAGCATAATCGGAGATTCTTATCCGGAAAAATTATCTCCATAAACAAAAATAATGTCTAACTAGAAAAGAAAGGTAACCTTTTCCTTCGTTTTTTTTTTGTTTCGACCCATAACTTTGTATCGGCTTTTTCCTGAAAGTCTGAAAGAATCTTTTGAGCCGAAAGTATGGCTGAAAAGCCTGGGAGCATCGACGAGGCATTAAATTCGTAAGCAAAAATCGGAATCTCAGTGTGTTGTGAAGTAAAAGCACACGGGACGTTGTACTTGAGTGAGCATCGAGTGAAGCCGCGATAAGATAGGTTAAATAAATAATTTAGTCGACCAGCCGTTAGCCTGTCTGCCGGGTTAGGGCATTGATAACCTCACGCCATCTTCGTTCAGCCATGGTCTGTCTTCGTCATCGTGTGAGCTCCACTCCACGGTTGTATTTATCTTGAATCTGTGCGGATCGCGTTGTCCCAGTTTACGGCGACTGGGGATGTACAAAAAATGGACGCCGCAAAGCGTCCATTGTACGGAAGGTAAAGGTAGCACAGGAAGAGGCAAAGTATGAAGAACGGGGCAAAGAAAAAGTAACAAAACAAAAAATAGGAATAAAAGAAAAAAGAAGGAAAAAAGCAGGCAAAGGAGAAGAGGCGTGCGTGAGGACAGCGGCCCCTGGCACAAATTTATCCGATAGCAGTCGGAAATGAAACTCTTTCGCAACGCGGAATTTTGAACATTTAGCTGTATCTCGTAGCAACAACTTGTATTGTTGAGCGTACCAAAGTCCTTTTCCCTGAATGTTGCGCAATTGTTTAAAGGCGCGGTGATAAAAAGGTTTATTGTACTTTTTCCACGTGGCGAAGACAAAAATGGGCGGAACGAATAAAAAGCAACAAAGCGTTTCGTTTGCCGCAAAAACAAGAACGACTAATTGTCCGCGAGTTACAATGTAAAAAACTCAAACTAACGGATGAACAATTCCAAAAAATGGATTATATTGCTTTTCATTTGTTGTTGTTGTGTGAGTGTATGTGTGGTTTTAACAATTGTACAATTTTTCAGTTGTTTTCTCTTAATTAATGCTTTTTTACTGTTTGATTATAATTTTTCGATGAATTTCATGATATTTCGTTTGATATATGTTTTGATACAAAGATAAGACGACTTGTATTGTTGCTTTGGAGTATTTGAATAATTGAAGGTGTTGTATTGGCGCAAGTATCATACGCTTACAATTGGCTGCTCCTTAGCTATGCAGTATAGTGGCGTTCCTAGCTCTTGGCGACTAATGCTAACCGACGTAGCATGTAAATTTAATTACACCGAACATAGACGCTCGCGCGTGTCGGTGCGGAAGTGCACTTAATAACTCGACGCGCAAAGCGGTCCAGGTCGGCTCCTTAACGTCCTGTTTCGTTTTCACTCCGCAAAACATTACATTAAAAATTGTATCTCGTTAATACAACGTATTTCTAACGCTGCTTTTTTGATGTTTTAGATTTTCCGCTTTAATTTTATAAAAATATAAAAATAAGTACGGCGAGGCAAAAAACCTCTCATACAAAGCGTAATTTCTTCGACGAAAATAAACAATTAAAATCTGCAAATGCGAAAATGAAGAAAATAAAAAGTCATTAAAAAACAGTTATATCGAAATGAAAAAGCTGAAAGAACAAAAACTTTTGGGATTTAAACATTCTCAAATGCTTTTAAATGTCAAAAAAGCGCTTTGTCAAAAGTTTAACAATTATATGAAGAATTAATTTAACGTATGTGAATGTGTCGAGTACAATTTTAATGCAAATTAATAAAATAAAAATAATAATATGAATGAATTTTATTAATTTTTGTTATATAAAAAGATATGATTAACAGTTGCATCATTTTTTCCGATAAATTAAATAATTCAGAATAGTTAAATAACGATAAGCAAATATTTCTTTTTTGCAGTCCTTTTTGAAGTGAAAAAGAGACATCTTCTCATTACAATTTATTTCATACAATTTGCAGTGATAAGAGTACATTTACGGTTACGAAATAAGTAAAAAGCCACGCGCGACAAAGGAAACTCCCGGATTTGTCACTTTTATAAAGTCACCATCTGACATTTGAAATATTCGTTGTATTCTATTTTCCACTGATTTCATGTGGCAATTTATAACGCTAGTCGCTCACGAAACGACCTCAAGACGCTCTTAGGGCAACGCGACACGAGTCACATCCATTACACGATCCTACTGTGCATCGACTGCAGTATACTTATATACGTACATATAAATACTTATACTAAATTCTAACGGATAGGAATTTTTTAAATAAAAGAAGGATAATAAGAATAATAATAAAATGTATTTTCATGGCGCAATTTAATATGAAATCTGCTTCATTAAATTAGTTTAAATGATACAAGTGACTTTGCTAATCTCTTTAAGGTTAAGCTTAAAATGAATGATGCAAGATTTTGACCACTTAGTGAGATATTCTTAACCGAAACTTACGAAACTATCTTGCACGGACTTGTCGGAAAGCTCAACTTGTGATAAAGTTATAGCAACATGGCAAAACTTGTTATTATATTGATGACTATTAGAGGAGCACATTATCTACTGCTTAATTTTGCAAAACTAAAATTACAAAACAGAATATTGTTTACTATCTCAACATATTATATTATCCATTACATGCAACACATTTATCATTTTCATGTAATGTAATCACTGACGTGTTACTTCATCAAATAATTCTATACACTGACAATCATAGATCTTGAATTTTTACTCTTTTTAATAGCATTCTGAATCCATCGGCAAATAATGTTCAATTTTGCTGTGAAAAACAGTAAAAATGAAAGTTATTTTAGTAAATATTTTCGTTTATTTCTTCAAAAATTATTGTTTTTAACAGTAAAATTTGATGATTTTTTGCCGATGGATTCAGAATGCTATTAAAAACAGTAATAATTCAATTGAAAATTGTACATTTTCAGGTTTTATGATTGTCAGTGTATCAATATAAAATAAACAGTTAACATTTTCTATAACTTTTTATGTTATGTTATCTTCAGCACGATATTTACTATAAATAAATAACAGATTTCCTCTTACACTTTTAAATAACTGTTTTATGTTAAGGAAACACGATTATTGTTATGTTATAAGATCTCATGAAAATCTTATTTTGAAAATAATCTTTCCACATGTATCTGAATAAAGAACGAAAGATAAGAAATAAAGTAATTATAATTATTCGAATGTTGACATTATACGTATATTTAATCCAGAAAAGTTTGCGAGTGTGGCGGCAACTGGCAGCATAGCTGATATCAGTTCCATAACGATAAGTTCGAGGAGCTTAACAGGATTTGAAGGAGGTCAACACTGCGATCTTATTGCACTTTCTGGCTGTTATGCTTTTATTCTTTGTTAATAATTTCCAGGCAATTCGGTCTTTTTCCGGCTCAGATGTGCAATTTCGAAACTTCTGCCTTGAAAGCCGATTTGCCGAATCAAATTCATAAATACTGTAATAAATTCAATTCCATCTGACAAGTCATTGACTGTAAATTGAGGTTAACAAACACGCAGTATCCATATTTTAGATTTGCACTGCCTTTTATTCAGAAGATGATCTTATAATCAAAACTTAATTCTTTGCTATAAGCGAATGATTTATAACAAAAGTCAAGAGCATCTGCGATACTTCATCGTCGAAAATGCAGCTCATTGTCAAATTCGTTGATATTTTTTTATTCTTCTGTCGTTTAGTTTGTGTAAAGTAGTATATAAATTTAGTTCTAACATCATTTGAAATCATAGATAATATTAAAATGAGTGATTTAACAAATATTTTCTTTTCTTCTGTTTCAGGTAAATTTTCATAATGATTTAGCTTTAAGGAATACTTAATTACCATTGAGAATGACATGAATCGTAAGTTTTTTATTTTTATTTATTCGTCCGAGCGACGCCAAACTCCGTTTACGATTTTTAACGTCAAAAAAGTGAGAGCTGCAGTATTTAATGCGGTGTAAAAGGAGAAGCGGGATTCGGCACGTGTGCAGCGTTTGCTTTTTGCGTTAGCGAAATCCTGATTAATAGACGGATAATATTGTGCAAACACCATAACGTCGTGATCATAAGTCTTTCGTCGACGATAGAGAATTTGCTCGTCATGCATCTTTGCATACCATCCTTTTGGTTCGGCGAATTGAGAGAATGAATTTATCGGTTTTCCATATTACTTTTTCGAAATCCAGCCATTTTTCAACTCAGACATTGATTTTTCCATCATGTTTTTCAGTATCTTATCGTGTTTTGTATGTCAACAATGTGCGTCGCGACGATAAAAATCGTACGTACGAAAGTCCGTAATTTTATTTGATTGCACAAAAAACCTAAAACTATGAACTCACGGTCCAAACTTCGACGTAATAGTTAATCAAAACGATACAGAGAAATTGGTTTGCTTTCTCTTTGACATTCAATACTGTTTTACAATATATTAATTACTGTGGTTCTGCAATTATTTGAAATTCAAATGTCGCGAGACTCGGTGTATTTTCGATGCATGGTTTCAAATAATACATCCGCCAATTTTCTCTTGTATCGCGTATTCACTTCGAAACAATTTAACAATTTTATGCTTTTATTTATGAGATAAAATAAAAGAAAATGATTCATGTGTTTTTGGATTACTTTGGTGACATTGTTTTAACTCTAACGAATGTATTCATAATAAACAAAATATTATACATTGCAATTCATTAAAAAGAGAACTTTTTACAACTCAAATTTAAAATACGAAAAATTTTAAATATACTAACTGCTGCAAATGGATTCCTTTGATTCTACTGTTTTTGTAACATCAATTAAGTTGTTTCTGAAATATCGGTGTATAAAAAAGTCACTAAAAATGTTGTTTGTTTTTTTACATATTTTGACCAATAATTTTTTTTATATTTGCAAGTATATGGAGAACATTTTCAAAATAATTCATCTGTGTAAAATGTTCTAATTGTTGATAGATTTGACTTTAATTAAATAAGAGTTTCATAAATTTATCAATACAAAAATAGTAAATTAAATTGCAGTAATCGAGTTATGTAAAAGCCGAACAATTTTATGTTTTTTTTAGAGGTCAAGCATATTTTATTTGTTGTTTTTCACGTACAAACTTATTTATAACAAAAAAATCGGAATAATAAAAAGGGAAATTCTTTTTTTACATTTTTATATGTAAATACATATGTGTGAAAAATATGCAGAAATTTAAACGCAGCAAAAAACAAGTTAAAGTAGCAACTGGAGACAAAACAGAGTGCTTGTCGTAATCAGTCAGTACAGTCGTAGCAATGTATCTTTGTCGCTGATTAGATGCAAGTTAGTTGATAAGCCCGTGATATCACGAGCACTTGCGACAAACACTCAAGCAGTGTCCATTTCGACAATTTGCTCGCCTGAGACGCGGCCAGGCAGCTCTTGTGTGTCAAGTACGAGCTTGTTTCCTTGGCGCCGGGCTACAGAAACTACCAGTCCCCACCACGTTCTACGACTATAAACCGCCAGTCGGCAAACATACCTCAGAATGCAACAGAAACAACTTATAGGAAATTTTTAATATCCTTACATCACAAACAGCCATATAAATTTGCTGCGCTCGCGATATATCACTATTAAAGTAATGAAATATCGCTATCTTTTAAATTAGGATGGGATATTGTGGATAAATTTTGCTTGAGATCCGAGCATAAATATATGTAATAAACCTTTCATGGATTTGTAATATTTTAAGCGGTTTTAATTTTAATATTTTTATTTCATTCTCTAAACACTTCATTATGAGAGAAATACGACGCTCGTCTTGGGAATTTAATAACATTTATTATCAATGTAACCTTTTTTATATTATTTATGTCTTTCATTTCTACATTTTCTGCACATAAAAGTCGTATTTTTTAACAAAAATAAAAGCTGCTATTATTATATCACAGAACCGTATAGTTAGAATATACTTGCTCTGATTTCAAGTTTAATCATAAAAAATCGCTGAAACATTAATCACGTTGACATTAGAAGTCGAATTTTGACAGGCTTTGTTTTGCGAGAAAGTAGTGATGGCCATTAGTTCTTGTTTCCATTGTGTGGCGAAATGAACAGTGTCGATGACGGTGCGAACGGTAGGAACGTATAACGTGCAGTGGTTGGTTGGACCGGAGGAGTTCGAAGGACGAGAACCTCTAAGAGTCGACCAAATACATAAGACAAGCTTGCAGCCGGGGTCCCCGACACTCGTCAAACCAGTTTTATCAACTACTTCCTACGGGATGAGTCGTTGCGCGGCAGGTAGAAGTCGGTGTATATATTCCTCTGAACTTTACTACACCGCTCGTCATTTCTTGCCAGAAATAAAAGTCGTTTTGAATTTCATTGACTGACAAATCGATATCCCAAAACTCGAACAATAATTTTCATCTTAATTCCACATTTTATTCATTCTGCATGTTGTATTATTGCTTTTTGTTCTTTTTTAATTTAGTTTTTGGTTTTTATATGTTTAAATTTGTTGTGTTTCACTTCAGGCTTTATTTTGTTTATGTTTTCATTTGGTTTTATATTGCTGTCTGAAACTATATATTTACAATAATGTTCCGCTTCTTTTTTTTCTTCACGTAATTGCAACTTACATGAGTCTTGATTCGCGCACCTGCATTAAGATTAAACCCTTTCAAACACATACGTAATTTCACTTTCGTGAACTAGTGCATGAAAAAACAAATGCGACAAAAGAACACGAAAAAAGCGAGATAAGTAACAACGAATTGAAACGCCTTAGTGCGACACGTGCAACTTCGATCAGTAGCAAGTTTCTGACCGCTGCGTGTAATCGCTCATGCAACACATTGCGTGCTCGAATATATCCCCGGAATAACTATTATCTGTATTTTGTTCGTTTTTTAGTGGTTTTTGTTATTAACTTATTGGCATTGAAGCGTTACAAACAATGCTAAAATGATAATTATCATCTGTAAACATGACTACATTCAAATTGAAAATGTCCAATAAAATTGTTATATATGACGAATATTGCACGGTTACACATAACCTAAAAATAAACATTTGCCGCACTTATTTGCTGGAAATATATAATATTATAAAAACAAGATCCAATGATGTTTTGCATAAAATAACATTTCGACAAATTGTGTGTAAATTAACTTCATTCATTGAAAATCAGCATAATTATTTTGAAAGAAAACTATTTACATAAAATGTTATTGTTTATAATTACGTTTTACCTCGCTTTATATTATCATTTATTTTGCCATTTTAATTTACTGCAGTTATACTTTTAATTCCTTTTTTATTTTCAAAATACGTTTCTTTGATTTAATTTCCTCTTTCGCAATTACTTCGTTATAATGCATTTTTATCTAAACATCATAAGAATAAGAAAAAAAAAGATGAATTTTTTTGTCTCGACTTTGGTTGAAAATGTTCAACTTTAACTCTCCTTGGGATCAAAATAAAAATGTATTAATATACAATAAAGCGCCATCACGGCTGTCCATTTATGAACCGAAACAAACCGGTCTGCGATTCGATCAACTGCAGTGACTCATACGCGAATATCGAAATATGCAGTTCGAAACAGAAAACGGTCAACGACGCGGTCAAAGACAGACGAGCACAAAAGAAAAGCAAGGTATGATCGCGCAGTGGATGTGCACTTGCCGCTTATTAATCCAGCAGAATGATCGCGTTTCCACCGATTGAATCCCATCGTCATCTACGACTAATAGCGAGATGCAGACTACGATACATTATCTTCTACTTCGTTTCTGATGTCATTTCATGATGCGTGAAACGTTCACAGACATATACCTTATGCTATAATACACTCATGATATGATCTACCGTGAATTTCAAATTACGTATCTAATTATGAATGTAAATAGACTATGGTATGTTAATAGATATTATTTGTGAATCAAGAAAAGCAAGAAGAAAAGCAAACTTAATTAAAATCGGGAAAAAAATAATTGTGTCAAATTAACATACTGACAAATAACTTCGTTCATTTCGTTCTTGTGTGTTGTTTTTCAATGTATATTGTAATAGTGCTGAATTTATTATAATGACTTGAAGTAATCTTGGATTTTTATGAAAATTTTTAAATGGACAAAAAATTTATTACTTGGGTAACTCATTATTATGCGGTTAAATTGATAATTTTGTGATAAATGTAAATTTGAATGTAAATAATTTACGCGTTTTTGTTTAAATTAAAGTTTGAATTAAAAAAAAAAAAAAATTTTACTGAAAATCGAGTTAGTTGTGCAGAATGTCGCTAAATGAAAGTGCACAATTGAAAATGTTTCCATTCAATTAACGTTGTAAAATTAATAACGTAATATTATATTTCCCATAAAAGTATAAAAAATCATAATACAACGCAATAATATTGATAAAATTTATTTCATTATATATATTTACACGGTTATTCATATACGCTACTTATATATGCATGTGTGTACGTACACGTACACACATGCACAATTGAAATACACAGTTGCCTGTTCCTCATACACTGAGTTAAATATCTAAGGTAACGGTATCTCTTTTATACTCGTATTTTTATACAAAATACAAAAGAAAAAGATATTTAGTATTATTTGAAATGAATTATTTTGTTTGGATTCACGAAAAATGTATAAAGTAATAAATAATTGGTTTGATATAAAAGTTGATTATTTACAATTCAATTAAAAAACTGCGAAAAATCTATATTTACAGATAATGTGTAATAATTTAAGTAAAGCATTAATAAATTCTCGGAATGTGATATCAAATTATAATCAATTTGTCAGAATTTGTTTCTTCTCTACATCTCAATTCTTCTTTTGGCATATCAAAATCATTAATCTGCTTATTCGAGGACAGAAGCCATTAAAAAACCTGATTAAAGTATTTCTGTCAGACAGCTACTAGTAGAATTTTAGAAAATAAATGGAATAATAAAATCACAATTTATTAGTTTCTCGCGATTGCTAATTAATGTGTCGAAAATTGTGCACCAATAAAGCGCGCATTATGTTTGTGAATTTCATTGTTTTATCAGAGATGTTTATCGTCAAAGCTTTGCATTTTTATTGCATATTCACCGGTATAAGTACCCCGTTATCACCCATCTGACCTGACTTCGTGATCGTTAAAAACGAAATATTTCACTTTATTGCTTCCGTTTATTCTACAGTCGCGTCGCAGAAAAACTGAAATTCTGAACTTACAGATCATTTTACTATATGAACTATATCTACTTTTGTTAGATACTCTTTAATAACGTTCAATTAATATAAAAGAAGAAATTATCCATGATCCATAAAAGACTAATGTTTAACCTCCGAACTTAGAAGTACCTAGAATTAAAAATATCCTTGGGTCAACTTTATATAACATGGCCTAATAAAATGTAAAGGCTTGTAGTGTTTTCTCAGGATCAATATAACCGAGCCAAAATAAGACCAATGCTTATTCGGTGTATAATATAAGTTAAGAACAGTATACATTACAATATTTGTTAATATTTCATTTGTATAATATATAATGAATAATAATAGTTGAAATGTGCATTAGATTGAATAACTATTTTATATTAAAAATATATTTACGGTTCAATAAATTAATACAATTATTTATTACAATCGATTCATATGTATATTATGATAATAACATAAATGGAATTAGTAAAAGCAGAATTTTGGTGGAATCACAATATAAATAATTTTGATATTTTGAGAAAATGAATATAGATAAATGAATATAGAAAAAATGTGCTTAATTGTTACTCGATGAATTGCAAAACTAAAAGCAATCGATTACTCCAAACCAGGCGGCTACTATACAAGTAACTACAAGTTGCCAGTTTATGCAAATATATTGATCTGTTGGTGGCATATGAATTTGACCGAACGGTTATTATATTCGTTTATTGTCGTAAAAACGGCGGACAACTTTTTGCACCTGTTCAAAATGATCCAATTTGGACGCGAAAAAGCAAATGTGTACTTTCGCTAAAAAATTTATCACCGGAACAATATTTCACTACCTCTTACAGTTAACAATCGCGAAAATATAATAAAACAACTTTATTGCACAAACTCAAAAGTTATACCGATTTCATACACAAATGCGCATCAAGAAAGGAGCGCAGTTGACTTCAAAGTAAACAGATGAACAAAAAAAAATTGAAAAAAATAAATAATAATAAACTAGTGGAAGAATATCCGATACAGAATATGTATAGATATACATATATATATATGAAAGGTTGGCAATGAAAAAGTCAAATCGTAGACGCATTCAAATGTAATGATATTTTTGCGCAATGTGTTTATTCCGGGCAGTGCTTTTCGGTTTTCTAAGCAAAAAAGTCGAACGTTTTGTTTATTCGACGCTCAACTTTTGCGGAATATCTGAATTGTAAAGTATCCACGGCGCCCTCTTGCGCCCGCGAACGACAACAAAATAATCCAAACTTTCTTCTGCTTTGCATTTCTTCGTTTCGCTTCATTTTTTTCAGCCCCGTCGTTCCTCGCGACGAGAGTCCTTTTATTGTTCCTGGCACACGAAAAGACGACGGTGGCGCGAGAGAGTGTGAGTGTTAATTCCGCCAGGCTGTCTTAAGATCCTCAACTGTAATGATTTCTTTTTATATAATTCTGGACTTATTTTTATACTTGAAGCTTTCTTAGCTGAAGTAAGTGACAAAAAGCGAGCCCCGACGCCGAGACTTCTTATTTTGCATAAAACGAATAAGAATTACATCCAGGTTTTTTGTTCTTCCTTTAACGTATCGTCTGTTGTTTCTAGTGGAAGATTAACACGTTTGCCAATATTACGAAGCTTAAATTTTATAAATAAACAGCGACACTACGAAAAATATACATTCAAACTGGCTGTATAGTAAAATCAGATAATTATTTTGATTGTATCCAAATGGTTTTTTCAGCTATCTAAATAATTGCTTCGTCTATCTAGTCTTGATAGTTAAATTAACTATAAATTATTTTCGATGAGTTAATAGCAGTATTTTACTGACAATAAAAGAATACAAAATTATGATATATTTTACCAAAACATAGTAATAATTTAAGTTTATGTTTTTATTGCAGAAAATAATGGAAATTGAGTAAGTGGATAGTAGTTTAATCCCTGAAATTAGATTTGCACTTCTAACTGTATATGAGTTACGATATGAGATATTCCAGGCTTATCTGCGTAGATGGCTTAATAATATATTATGTATTAATGTTGAATAGATTTGGCTAAATTTGAATGTACAAACTATATTTAGTACAGTGTATTTTGATTTAAAAGTACTTCCCAAATATCCCTCGAGTCTAATTATATAACTAAATACGAAATATCGCTTGAACAAATAATATAAATATGCATATTAACAGCTACCTATGAATGTATTGTCTTATTGAAACAGAAATATCATAGCACATGGTTTTCAGTAGTTTTTATACACTTTAGTCATACTGCACGGACAATCTGTATATCTACTTTTAATTTCAACATTTAATATGAAAACCAGTTTAAACAAAACTAATTCACTCGTTCTTTTATATCACGTATGATTGATTTGCATTTGAGCTTTATAAAACTCTACATCATAATCTGTTTTCGCACTCCATTTAAATGGTGTACATTTAGAATTTGAACATAAAATTAAATATCGCGTTATTTGAAATATCTATCAAATTTCTGCTATCGCTTATTATAATATATTGAAGTCCAGTTTATCTTATCTTAATTAAAATCTAGTAAAACTTTCACTGCTCTCTGAAACGTTTAAATGGTTTGCATATTTAAATCTAATTTAACAAACTAATGAGTTACATACCTTCTCTGTCGCAAGCTCCGCTGATAAAACCGCCTCACTAAATCATTAAGAACAATTTTTCATTCACCGCAACTTCATTTAAAGTTCATAAAGCGAAATATGATTATTTTCTAGTTTCGAATTACAGTATATTTGAATTTGTATGTTATTTTTGTTTATTATTGTTTGAAATGACTTTTCGTGTAAGAGAGCGCAAGTTTGTATATTCTCGTGTTGCTTTTTGGAGTGGCAAAACACGTGTTAACGAATACTTGCAAGTAGAAGCGGCTGATACAACGGCCTAATTACACGCATCGCGATACTTACGTCATATCATTCTAAAAACCGCACCCACGAAACTGCACCGAGACCTTGTATTTGACGTTTTGACACGCACGTCGTGGCTTATTAGCCCGAGGGTCGTTTCTCCTGCTAATTTGTCCTAACGAGTACACCAGCCGTCGTCTGCGTTTCATAAGCAGTACTCTAATAAGGCTTTTGTCGTCTAACCACGTTCATGACGTTACTCTTGAGAATCTTGTATTCGACTTTGCAGTGTTATTCAAGACTTCATTTATAATGAAACGCGACAAAAATGTTTCATTATTGGTGTCAGTGTTTCTAAAATTAACATCAACATGATGATATTTTTTGCTGATATAACTCCAAGAACATGTGCTAAGCATCACACTACTTAGTAAAACTTGATGTTGACAACAAGGGACAATGACTGTGCTCGCTGTTTCCGTTTCTACTTTTTAACTTTTTGAACAAATGTTTAAACATTTTACATCAATACATTATTTTTTATTGTTCCTTTTCATTTACAAAATGATTTATTCAGATTATGTACTTTTATATATAGATTTAACTAAACATATATTGTTTACACTTAAAATAAGTCTTCTTATTTCTTTAAGTAAATTGCAATTTAAAATTCAACTTTAACCTTCACGTTATTCAGGTATTTCTAGCTTAGACCTATTTGGGTTTTTTAGAAACGGCTTTATTATTAAAATTAAAAATAATCGATACAATTTTATCTACTAATCAGTATTTTGGCAAAATGGATCAGTCTTATTTTACTGATCGACTTAAGATTAACATATGAAACGATTATAACTACTCTCCTCTTTTAATATAATTTTTTGTTTGCTCTGAATATTTTAAGATACAAAGATGAATGTATCTGAATTAATTCGTAATACATTTGAAAAAAATTTTTAATATTTCTATACTCATTAATCATTGAAGTAGCAGTCATTCAAGATTTCTGTATAAACAAGTCACGACTCGTCAAATTATTACGGTAGATACACCTACACAACCGTGAAATAGGGTCATTAATTTCATCGATAAGTTTGAAGAAATACGCGAAAACTCCATTGAACTTTGGAAGCATTCGTTGTCTTCATTCATATTATATTATCCAAAAAAGTAATTGAACGTGTGATATAAACTATTTAATAAAAAGAAAGGGATATATTAAAATGATATATATTATTACTTTTTAAAATTTTAAACATTATGTAATATAATAAATTAATACAATATTTATTTAAAAAACATATTTCGCTTTTGTTTTAACAACTTAAATACACACTTTATGAAAAATTGTTTCATATGAAAAACAAATACTAACTAAAAAAACTAAAAAATGCTGTTAAAAAAAGATTATTTCTTTCGCAATAAGGGAACATTCAAGAAACGAAAATGTACCAACATCGTCTGGAAAAACATTTGTTTATTCAGCGTCTACACGACTTTTAATAAAAAATAAATACTTTTCATCTGTTCCGATTTAATCATATGTAATTTAATTATGCTAAGAATCAACTTCACAATAATAAATTATTTTGAATTATACATGTTCATTTCTAATCTGATTTAAATTTATATCTACTTATAATCTAAACTCGGCTGATTATGTCTACATTTAAATCACGATCGAGCTATAGATGGAATCTATAACTTAACATGCTTCGAATATACGATACTTTATGATTATTATATCATATATACTGTATTAATTTCACTGTAAGTCAAGTTATTATTCGGAATAATGCTCGTATAACAGCACATAATGAATAATCGATATCTTACCATTTAATATGTAGTAATATAACATCGTAATATGTATACTACAAAGGCATTTTTCCATAACTTGTAAACGCGAATGAAGATGCATCGTATTTAGCACGATCTTGCTTCGACAAAGCATAAATTGGAGTTCCGTCGCTTCGAATTGCCATTTCATGAGATGCTCCAGTTTCTGTATATATCCAAAGGATTCGAGATATTGCACACTATAGTGACACCGCACACTAGTTTTATTTTATAGAATCTTCTCTTGTAGTTTGAATTCTGCAATTGTGTGGTGGCGCAAAAAAATCAAACGATATGCAGAATATGTCTTTCGATTTATTTTTCCAATCAGACGTTTAAATTGTATTCTTGTAACATGAAAGCTTACGTTTCTCCGTAAAATTGTTCTATTCACTGTTTCATTCACAATAACCTTTTTTTTTTAATTTGAACCTAAAAAATGACTTTTAAATTAAAGTACAGTTTTTTCATTTCTTTCATTAATACTTTGTCAATATTAAACTACATGCTAAATAAAAGTTCAATAAAAATTAATTTAACGTTTGTGAATCTAAGGATAATTCGACATCTATGTAGAAGAATACTATATTTTTCGTGTTGAATCAGGCCATGTTGTCCTCAAATTCATAAAGCGTATAGTAAATTTTTATTAGACTTAATATTTAGTGTGTGAAATATATTTATTTTAATCATTCATAATCTCCGAAAAGCTATTTCATAGTTATTTTTTGCCCTTTTTGTTATTAATGAAATTGTCGTGATAATCAGATAATTCTTTAAATAGTTTTATTGACTATCTTTTAACGGGATTTCGGATGCTTGACTTAACTCTCAACGTGAATATAAATATTTTATGATTGTGCTTCGGCTTGGCTACACAGAGTCCACGCCAAATAGGAATGTTGCAGTATTTTGTAACTGACAATATTAATAAAAAATGTATTGAACTTGAGTGTTACGATTCTAAAGGAACGAAGACCGTCCTGCAGTTAAAGCGTTGACTATTAATGTCCAGCGCTCCTCACAACTAAGAGTTGAAGACTGTAATTTTCCAAGAACATCAACCAATGCAAATCTTCCGAAACTTCTTCCGAAACAATGCTTTGCTGGAGTTTACAACTTATATACACACAATATTGCTTTCATATTTGTATACAATACATTCAAGATAAAAAAGAAATGAAAAGTTCTTAATGAAAATAACTTATACGAAATTAAAAAGTTTCTAATTTAGAAAATAAAAAGTTTTACAAGCATATTAATAAAGTTATGTATTTATCACATACTTCAATATATTATCACATATCGTAACAAAATCAAATATGAACACTTTATATACGCAAATAATTTTTGTATAATTGGAAAACTTAGTCTGTGTTTAAATAAAATATTTCATTTTATATGATTATTTAAGTGATATTTCTATTATATAACGAAGTTGATAAAAGGTGATACCGCAAATTAATATTTATTTTTACGTATTTCAATATATGGATCGCTCAATTTACATTTGTTAACATAGCACATATAGAGTTCATTAAATAAACATCACAATCTATATAAATTACTTAACTAAGACATACGTAGAAATCGAAATACACAAACTTCATTTTATCCAACGAAGTTATATGAATTTCGATACATTGATGCAGTTATCCTTATTTCTATATAACTATTGATGCAACCGCAATTGCATGACTTCCAATTCTGAATCTCAACAAATACTGCATCGTTGATCTGCATGAAATCGTTCCAATACCCGTTTATTTCCCACGTACAAATTACGACGTTTTACCGTAAAACTACATTCCACATCGGTTTAATATAATATAACCAAATGCCACTGTACTTTTTTTTTATCTTACGCTATAAACATATGTCACAGTAAACATAAAAGTGATTATAGATAAGCCAATATTGCGCTAAGTCAATAATAATACAAGCTACAGATCTACGCGAGGGAACAGAAAAAAATTCGTCACAGAATTGCAAATACAGTTTTTGTTGTTTCGCTCATTTTCGATTAGCATATCAAAGTGTAGGTGAGAGCCGCTAATTAAATTACTTTGCAACACATTTTATTTTCGCTCTCATTAAAATTATTAAGGTAATATCGACCAACAAACACGTGCTGTAGCACGCCGATTTTCTGATTAATTATCATCGTTAATATTATACAACACAAAAAAGTCCGACAGCTTTATCACTCCCGCGTTAAAAAGTGTTTAGCCTACGCGTTGAAATAAAAACGTGTGAACGCCGACTTCAATTTATAATTGAATAATAAATATTCTTTCGTAAACACGACGGTGCAAGTGTTATTTCGACTGCGAACTATTTTTTCGTGAAATTTGACGCTTTAATGTCACCATGTAGTGTAAAGCGAAATAATGAAAGTGTAGAATAAAAAAAATCGGTTTTAAAAAAACAGAAGAAAAAAACGTAAAGCAGGAAAAATTGGTTAACAGTCGTGGTTGTCGGAAAAGCTTTGTTTGTGGAATTTAGCAGCGTGTTTAATATTGCGTAAGTGTTGTTGCCAGGCAGAGAGAAAGTCGCGCGGAATTAATTTACGTAATACTGATTTATGTCCATCTAGGTCGGTCTTTTCTTGCCATGTGTCAAAGTTGCACACAGACATTACAACGCGAGAACTTCGTTCCAGTTACCCTGAGCTTAAAAATCACCTTAGACATTTTTCGCGCAAAGTTCAACAGCACCTGAGATGTTTCGCGTTTCTGGGTCAAGTTTAACAAAAGAAAGAATCGGCAACGGATTCTGCAAATTGATCGACAAAATGTTCGCTCGCCAAATCGTTCATTTGCAATCACTTAATTTACTTCAATTCAAATTATTCGCGTACTTTGCTTGAATGTTCGAGCTATTTATGGAAATGAATGTATGTCAAAAGAGGCAGACTTTAAATGGAAAAGATGAGAGAATATTTAAGAAAAAGATTTTTACATCTACGTAGTTATGAATGAATATTTGAATTATACTGCAATATTGTGAGTACAATTTATTTCATGATTAATATAATTCTCGTTTTCGTTAGTCGTCAATATCATAATAAAATATACATTATAATTTTTATTGAACGTAATATGATAATTATGATATGTTAAGGCTAACAACTCGTCCATTTCGAATAGTTTGTTTCTTAATTAACAATTATTGACAAGATAAAACTGGAATATCTTCGACACTCCGAATTAATAACACAACTTGTATATAATAAATTCACAATTTATCACGTTTCATTTGCTAAATTGATTTTCAAATTTCCTTGCTTAAAAAGTATAATTACATTTTTTTATTAGTTTCACTTGATGCAAAAAATGTTTAACATTATACACAGATTAATTTCCTTGTTTTTTTTTCTGAATTCGTTTTAATAATAAATTGTCGACACATACAACTTAGGACCCGGGTCATAATTCTGGTGCATATCGAAAGCATAGCTTGATGGTGGCGGCGAAGTAATTATGGGAATCCGCACCGCCGGTATAATGTTGTTGCATTTCTGCGTCACAGGATTCGTTCGGAGCACCTGTCGGTGTCGAGCTGGTTCCCCAAGACTCGTTGTCCTCGTCCGTGGCGTCGCACGTCTTCGTTCCACTTATGGAACGTGGCCCCCGTCCATGTTAACTCGCACTCGCCTGCA
>JABFPJ010001196.1:0-27810 GCA_022817425.1 Gryon sp. ZL-2020 | reverse complement strand
CTATCATGACCAAAGTCATTCCCAATAGAAATCATTTTTACGTATGTAAATAAATTTGTTTTGTTTTGTTTGCTTTTTTATTACACCGATATTCGAACGCTGTTTCACTGTGTTTGAACATTCTTTTTACTAAACGATTAGCTTTGAAAATATTGGTTTTTACTTATGAGTTTTAATTTATGTAATTTAATTATAAAGCTTATTTTCTAAAATGCATTTTAATTTGCTTTTTAAACGTACCTTTCAATAAGCGAAAAATGTAATGAAAGATCTATTGAAAAATATAAATAATTCCAATACTTAATATATTTTGACGTGTTTACTGTCACGAGTGATACATCCTTTAATATGTTTACTGGAATTGAAAAATTCAAAAGCGTTACGTCTTTTAAAATACGTTGTCATTTAAAATTATGCATTTTTTAAAATTTCTATAACGAAATATTTTAAATGATAAAAAGCATTTTTGCTTTCATTTACTTATAAATTCTTTGACAAATTATAAAATATCATTTGAGTTAATTAACATGAAAATAGTGTCTGTTGTCACACATTACAAAGTACATGCAAAATCTGAATATTGGTTTATGAAAGTTTATATGAATCTCCGTTGGATAACGACTATTTGAATTGAAATCTTGCAGCGCAAATGATTGAAAAAGGTGTTGGAAAGTGCGTATCATTTGGTGGCATTGGGAAGAGAGATACGGTGAGGTAAATTTATCGGTTGGCAGCACTGATAGAGGTGCTCATGAATACATCCGCGCTTTTCGGTCGAGCATTGGTAGTGAAACGACAGAGAAGGAGCATTTTGCCGAGCGCAAAGAGGATGGGAAGTTAGGTCGCGCAGCATTGCGAGGGACGACGAAAGGTGGCAGAGCCATGAATATTTCGCCAGCGCTCTTATTTATGCAATACTTTGCTCTGGCAGCTTTACGGCAGCTCTCTCTCTTATTTTGCCTCCCATCTGCCTGTCCCTCTCTATCTTTTGCGACAAATCCGCGTCTCGCCTTTCCTCATTTCCTCTCTTTCTGCACAACGATACGTATACCCTGATAAATACGACCGTATCGCACATTCGATAATATATATTACCGTTTGCGGAGAGAGAACGCGACGTCGAAAGGCGGTAGAGAGGTGTCGAAGGCGGAGGCATTTAGCCGAGCAATAGTTTACGGATAAATCCCCCTACATTTCCAACGCCTATGCTTTTAGGTACTTTATTCGGGATTTAGCCGAAATTCTATATCATTGTATGTTTGCGCAAAAAGGACCATTTAAGTCGTGTCTATGTATGCTGCAAAGCAACTCACTCGCTTATGTGATGTTCACTGATCTCAAGTCTTGTATATTGGAGATGAAATATTGCTGTTACTATATGTACAGCAACGCTATATTCCTCATACTTACGTTTTTATTGACGACAATCAGATTGATTTTTTGTTTTTTACATTTTTTTCAGTTTATTAACAGCTCTAGTTCAAGGAAAATAGATTTTTGGTATAAAAAATCATTTGACAAAATAATATGAAAGATGCAAGAATTTCGTATGCAGTATACAATTTTTCGTATATAAGTTTTTATTAATCTAAAATTCTCTAACTTTCGTAGAGTTTTAGCTAGAAAAATAAATCTATTATTTCATCACACTTAAACTTAATAATTCAAGACAAATCACTATTTATTAATTAATAGAGAAGATTAATATAGTTAATTAATATACTTAATTAGATAACTATATTAACTTATTTAATGATTTCATTTTTGATTATAAACTATTTTCATTAATTGTTATGAAATAAAAAGTTCTATTATTAATTTCTTTTCATATTATATGAATTGATCACAAGCAGGCGGATAATCGTTTCTCTAAATTCTCGAACAATTCTTAAATCTTTATAACCATTTTTGTTTGTGTGCAATTTAAATGTGCGTTCGTCGATATTCATGGCAGAGTTTTGTCGGTATATATTGGATTGTACTGGCTAAAGGGTGGTGGGGCCGGGTGGTAACTCGGCAGCCATTACTCCGGCTACAAACAACCCCTCTACGAAAACCGTGAAGGCCCTTTGTCGTAGGCAATTGGCTAAACGCTATCCCAAAACAAACGAGCCGCGAATTGTACGTAAGACCTTTTTAACTGAGGTTTTTCCGCAGCTACGTATACACTTCTTTAGCGGATTTCGAAGTGAGAAAACCAACCTACAAATAAATAACTATTCTCACCGGAGAAAAAGAATCAGCGAGAAAAATAAAAGACATTTATCGACTCATCGAATAAGAATAAAACTCATTTTTTTCGTTTTGTTTTCAAAAAGATCATAGATCATTGTGTTGAACAATAATTCATTATTTTTAATAATTTAATCATTTTTATTTCTTGATTATTCGGCATAAATATTTGAAGCGATAAACAAAAGTAATGATAAAAGAATACATTATCATTTCCATTCATAAACTTATCAAATTCAGTCAATCGGTAGCAGTTCAATGTGGGTGGCATTAATGCAAGTGAGAAGTTCTTCACCTTTTTGAATGATGGAATCACAAGCCATTTGTAATATGGTTTTCATATCGTTTGTCTCTGTCGTTCTACTTGCATTCACACTCACCTCTTCCTTTACTTTGGATGTCGTATTTATTCGCGAGTTACTGTCGACCCTCTTATACCTACTTCGCATTCGTATACTTTTATGGTACCACCATACAGACGTCAATCAGTTTCTATGTTCCGGTGTTCTTTTCAGCATAATTCTAAGGTTCCGTACATAATTCAATCGATGGTAACCAAGCGATGCGAAATTTGCCGGATAAAAGGACAAAAAAAGCTTTTTCTTTTTTTCTTCTTTTTTTTCAACAGATTACGCC
Source organism: Gryon sp. ZL-2020 (assembly GCA_022817425.1). Lineage (NCBI taxonomy): Eukaryota > Metazoa > Arthropoda > Insecta > Hymenoptera > Scelionidae > Gryon > Gryon sp. ZL-2020. The sequence continues at coordinate 24,942 of JABFPJ010001196.1, read as the reverse complement.
ATCCAAGTGAATAATATATTTATGAAAATACACCACGCAGTGTGTGCAGGCAAAGCGCTTAAATTATTATTTATCATAGTCGAGACAAATCCGCGCACGGCCGTGGCATAGGATGAAAATTTTTTTTCCGCGAAACTTGCTGCTGGATGCAGAGAGAGCGATTATCGGAGATAGGAAAGTACGGAAGGATGGACGAATAAATCGACGGACAGACGGATGGACGATTTGACTTTGCATGAATGCGCAGATGCGGGTGCAACAGCTTGCGTAACGCGCCCGGCAAAGAGCAAAAGGGAGCCTTTCTACCATATTGCCACCTGTCAATCACAACGGCTACGATTCTCATGCACAAACATCGCAAAGCTTGATGTGATTTGCGCGTCACTAAGTGACTCACTCGCGACATCTACATCCGTACATTATCTCTCCTGAAGATTGACACAATGTGTTTATATCTTCCTTAGTGTTGCTCATTGCTTTTCCTTCAAACATTTTGACGTTTTTACTAAATTCGCTTTTAAATCCTGGCAAGAGTTAAGATAAAAAACTATCCAACTCTGATATGTTAAGATTTATTTGCAATTTCAGAAATAATAAGACTTAATTTTTTCAGAATTTTTGAAAGAGGAGAAATTTGAAAATTTAAACTGAATGATCTTAAAAATTAAATTCACTTCTGAAGACGTCAAAAAACACGCGTGCTGTTTACGAATGATCCATGCAGTTAGTGAAGATGTCATTTGAACAAGCAGGTGGTCCAATATTGCGACGTTTTATTGCATTAGAGAGGCCTAGTTGTGGCTCTCGTGACAATTCATTTTTTTCCCAATGGCTGCAACCATTCCCAAATCCATTCACTTTTGTGCCTCTTCTATCCAATAAATGAAATGTTTGGTCCAAATCTGAAGATGAATCTCGAAGAAAGATATAACATTTCTTTTGGTAACGAAATTATTGTAAGACCATTCATAAATCACGATTCTCGGGTGGTCGATGCTATTTTCATTCTATTACAATGTTTTTCGTATTTATTAGTATTTTACAGTCAAATGGTTTGTCATTTATTCAGAATTTATGAGTTTTTGTAGATAACCTATCTTAAAATAGGAAGAACGAAATTAATAAGGAAAAGATATCGAAAATAGTCTGAGAATTCAATTTAATCCAACGAAAGTCTGAACAAAGTCATTTCCGTTATGACACAACTTTTCTTACAAGATAATCATCATCTCCTTAGGACGCTTCTTTCTTGGATTCAACAAAATATTTTGGCCCACCTGTAGTGCCTTTGTGGTATCTGATTATAACAATATCGTCAAACAGATTTCACAGGCAATTATTTGGAGCATAGAAATTACAAGTCAACGCAAAAATATCCCGGATTCCAGCAGGATCGGGCCCAGCTTCCGTTTTGTGTCTTACACAAACGAATAACACATATCGGGATCTGGTCCCGGCCATCTGTCAAAAAGTCAAAATACACCCCAGGCCCTGACATTGTTCCGACGATTTTGGACCACCACTACTTAGCGTGCTCGTATTTTTCAGTGTCTATTATTCGCGGACGACATCCGCTTTGTACGACATCTGTATCAGGACAGATTCACTGTTACACTTTGGAGAAGTAGAGATTTCTATAATCGCCCTTTCATGCTTTGGATTTTACTTTGGCAATTATTGCTGCCAGCCATCACAATAAAAGCGAAAGATATCGTGGGGTGGTTTCGAGTTGTCGGAAATTAAATGGCAGCAGTCCGGGGTGTCTCGACAAATCGAAACAATCTTGTATTTGGGTTCTGCACACGTTGCTCCATGGTTCTTTATTAGCGACGCAATTGTTCGCATGCTGACATGTTACACGATGTCTTAATACCGTATTTGTTCGCAGAAACTCAGATTTCGTTGACATCCACGATGACTCGTCGAATTGTCACGTCAAATGGAGAATAAGTCGACAGAATTGCAATTGCCTTTTTTAACACATCATATGCATTAATTATGATTCGCGCGATGAAAATAGTATTCGGTTAATGTCTGAAAACAATTAATTCACTATTTGTGTTTCCTTTCTTCCTTATTATTTCAGAATCAATTCGCTAATGAGTTTTCTTCACTTAATTCTTGTGGATAAAATTAAAAGCTATTTTTAGAAACATATATTAAGCGTTGGTAAGAGACCAGGTACTTTAGTAGTAGTATTATATATTAGAATGATATAAAAATGTCATAGAAAAGTATTCGATAGAATTTAAATGTTTACTTTTGGTCATTAGAAATGTGCAAGATTTATAAACTTTTCAGATTAAAAATGAATTTCTTTTCCCTTGTTATTATAGCTATTTCGAAAAATTGTGTAAAAGATGGAAGAATACCGCAATAATAAATATCAGATATTGTTCATATATTGAAAATGTATGGTTCTACATATTGCATATTTTCCATATATGGACCATATATTAGTAGCGTATTAGCACTTTACAAAAGCAATTCATATATCGTCAATATATGGCCAATATATGACCAATATGTGATTGATATATGGTCAATATATATTTGGATAATATATTGGCAGTGTATCAGCACTTTGCAAAAGCAATCCATATTTGGCCAACATATGACCAATATATCATCGATATATGATCAATATATGTGGTCCATATTCGATCGATGTATGATCAATATATTGTGCATATATGGCCAATATATGATCAATATATGATCTTTTTTATTAGAATATATATCAAAATTATGTATGCAAATTTTATCTTCATTTAATAATCGAATTATTGTGAATAATAATTTATTTTCGAAATATATTTGTTGAATGATTGTTTTTGATCGTAAAAGTATGTAGAGATAAATATTAACGGGGGAAAAAAGTTGCTGGCTGTTACGAAAATCGTGAGAAGTTGATAGGTAAATAATGAAGCGAAGTGTGCAGGAAAAGGTTAATTACCGATTAGGGAGATTAAATTCTGCGGTCGTATCGATACTCGTCCGATAATCGCTCGTGGGAGGCCTTAGTCGGCAAGGAAAGAAGGGATACCGCCTTTGTTTCTGATTCGAGGGGCATCCTTACGAACGGGTTAGCCGCGCCAGTGATCACCGACGCTAATTACAGCGGATCAGCATCCCGTTCGAGTTTAAAACTCACTCTTCCCCTTTTGTTAAACGGGCTTCCCGCCCCGCTGCTGATTGGCCGTCCGGGATGACACGAAAGTGCTCGAACATGGCGTCTTATCTGATTTCACCGACATCCAAGTATATCCAGCCAAACGCGACATTTCTGCTGTTTAGCTTTCGTTAATTACCCAACCGTTTCGTTGCCATTTTCAATTCGACGCTTGTTTTGATTATGCTAATCACGATTTCGTATTGGAAATGATCTTTTACAATGCACTGCACACATACAATCACTTTTTTTTAGTGTCTCATATACAGTGTAATTGAGAAACTAAACCTGACAAATGTAACACTAATCAACAAATATATTTATATTCTTGAATAATTTATTTTAAAATATTTAAATTTATTTCAAAGTAGTACATATAGTTAAGAAATTTATAATTAAAGTTTTAAATTGCTGATAATAATTAATAATATTTTAATTAACGCGTTGCATGAAAGTTAGTTTAAAGTATAATAATTTGGATTTGTCATCCGTGATTTTGCATTTTATTCAAACTTTTTTTTTTCAAAGTTGATGTACTAAGAAAATATCAGAAGATACGGTTCACTGGATAAGTTGGAAAAGAGGTACTAAATCAACATTTTTATAAACTGCTTAGTATTCATGGGATCTGCTACATTATAATACAAGAGTTCGATCTTCACGTAGTGGTCTAGAATAACTATCGCATTATCGAAAAAATTTGATGTAAAAACGAGTTTTGTTTATAAAATTACAACGATATATCAGACATGGATCATAATTAGAATTTATATTCATCATACATTTTATGTTCCAAATGTTTCTTGCACATAAGTCCTGAACATAATTGAAATTAAAAATATTTAAAGGTATTTTAAATATCTCGAGAAATATATCATAAAAACCGCCATTTTGATTTTTTCTTATAAAATAAGTCCATCATATCCATCGAATATTAAAAAAATTACGAAATATCTATAATATTGAATTCACCTTTTCAAATAAAAAATTGTATCGCTCAAATATGTCTCAACTGTGAAAACATTTGTGATTTTGCATGTAAATTTGAGTCGTTTGAAAAAAATAATCAATAAATGTTAAATAAAATCGAAATCTCTTTTGTTTGCATTTTATATATATAATACCCCGCACAAAAGTTCATTTTTTGTCGGCGATATAAAATATTTTCATCTCATCCAAAAAACATATTCTCCCAAAACACAAATAATCATAAAACACACAATGCAAACAAATTAGCGCACGTTGAAATGCAATCAAACGAGCGTTCATTTAATTGATGCTTGGCATTTTTCGCAGGGCCTCATCAATATTCCCCCCCTTATCAGGGCCTCGATACGAGACAAAGCTTGCTGATTCATGAAGCGCTTTTTTCCGTATTTCATTATCAATGACGATGTCCTTGTCATCGAGTCTTGGCATCTCACTCGCTCATAAAATAATCCGCCCTCCGACAAAACGTTGCTACTCGTCGTGGAACGCGAGAGCAGCTCTCGTACGATCTGCAATTATTGCGATATTGGTTTCTCAGAGTCGGTCTCTGTGTGGTGTTAAAGGCGAGCCCGTCTCTGTCACTCGTTCGCAGCTTTATTCGAGGGCGGACCGTTGATATTGGGCATTCGATCCAATCCTCTTCCCCCTCCCTCCCTCCTTCTCTCTCTCTTTCTCTATTTCTCTCTCTCTCTCTCTCTCGCCCCCTCGACAACGCATTAACATGCATGAGTCCTGCGTGATTGTTTTGCCCGAACCCTCGCAAATCTGAGCGAGATCGTCGAATGCGAAAATCGCGCCGCGGTGTGTATACGCGCCATGCAAATTTAATGTCAAATATATCGACGCCAAGAGAGACGCTGGGCACCGGAGCCCCGTTGACGCCCGAGCGCGCCGTTGTTGCAAAACGCCTCTGTGGAAAAAAAAGCCACGGACGACGTTTCGATGTTAATTTCGCTTGGTGCACATAAAAATTGCAACGCGCTGAAAACGTTATACGCAGAGAATCCGATCGATAATTGAAAAGTTTGCAATCGCGCCAATCATCCGCGCCAATCGCGTCAATTGCAAATGCACGCGAATTAACGATGTAAAGCAAACCATGCAAGCACAGTTGCAACGATTATCTATGAAATTTGTCGTCGTCGTACGATGCGTTTGTCAATTCGCCTCGGAACATTCGCAATTATACGATATTTCGACGCTTCATTGTGCACGGATTGTACATCGCTCCGTGCAGTTAGACTTCGTGTAATATTAGAGATTCACCCGTTTCGCGCGATGCGCTGTGTTTGCAGTGTTCATTTTTATTTCATTCAGTCACGTAGATGTACTTTAATTGCAATTTATCATTCGTTTAAGATTTTGTTTTACGCGAATAGTTTATTGCGACGTTTCGTTTTGTAATGTAATGAGTTTTTTTTATGTAATTATATTTCATGGAAGTATGTTAGATATTATTTTATGACATTCTACATTGCTGGCGAATGATTGTATTAATTCGTAAATAAATTGAATTGATTAATTGGAATTACAAAATTACGTTATTGAATGCCGTTTTTAGTTGCTGTTATGAAAGTATACATTCTGCATTAGATGTACAATTTGTTGTATTATTATTTTAGCAATTATTTTTAATTAAGATTTGCACAAACTGAGGTTTATATTATATTTGTATTTATACCATAATGTGGAAATTCTTATAATAAATAGCGTGTGTTATGGTGAAGTTGGCTTTTAATCGATAACTGTATTGTTGCCAATTCCCTGACTTGTGATTGGTCGTCTCATTTTCAATTAAAAAAAGTTGGAAAATATAATATCGAAATTTTGTTGATGTGTCAAAATGTTATCATATTAGGTTATATTTGCATTACTTAAATCTTAGATATTAATTTTATTTAGTATACATATAAATGAATTGTTCTATTGTCTTAATTTACTGTTTTATTAATTTTCAGTTATTTAACATTTAAAAACTTAAAAAAAATAGGCGCGCGAAGCGCGCTTCAATTCTAGTATTAACAAATTATAATTATAATTATCTTAATTGTTTTCGATTTGATATAAAGAATTAAATAAGCCGAGAATTTAGTAAAATTAAAAAAGCACGTATAATTACAAATAACTGACAGTAATTTTAAATATTTAAAAGATCAAATGAAACATTAATTAATATTTGAAAAAATAACATCGCGTAGTCTAGTCAGATCAAAATAGATTCAGCATTCTGGAAATTTGAATTTAACAAAAATTCTACTCTCAAAACATTGAAATCAAACCACTTTTAGTTTATTAAATATGAATATTAATTTAGATTTGATAATTGATTGCATTATAAATGTTAGTGATAATTGGATGCACTTTTAATCGTATAATAAAATCGTATATTATAATATTGCATTCTTTTCATTTTTAATCGCGCAATTCTTTATAAATGTATTGCAATTACTTATCATAAATTAAACATAAATAGGATGATTTGAAAAATCAATTTGATGTACATGATGTTTCAAATTATGATTAATAATTAATAATAAAGGTGGATTATAATATACATTAAATGTTAAAAATAATTCTATAATTATTAATATCTGTAATTTATTTATTATCAATTATAATTGCATCTGCAAAATAATGAATATTAATAATTATACATATAAATTTATATACACATATACATATTAAATCCAATTTCCATTAATGTCAAAAATATCAAATCAAATTAAATATAATCAAAATTCAATATACGCATGATTCAGTTTCATAATACATCTGTGTTAAACATATATATTAAACTATATTTATATCAATATGCATTAAAAAATTTTCATATTAGACATAAGATTTGCATTAATTATTCGTATCAATTAGATTATTTCAAGAATTAATTTTGTACCTTCAATAATCAAGATAAACAAAAAATCATCAATTTCCGTTCATTGTCATATTAGTTACCTATTCATTCGTCTTTCTAATTAAAAAAAGATACCTTTTAATATCTGTATTTTTTCTCTTGGTAACTTTAAATATTTAACGAATTGAACAATACAATTATCAATTTATTTCAAATTACCACTAATTATCGATGATAATTAACAATCGGTATTTCTGTAATTTTTTTAATTATAATTTTTCTCGACTTATATTACACTGATTATTCGTCATCAATACTTCATTATCAATTGTTTCGATTAATCAGTTCTCGCAGAACAGTTTTATAACATAATTTACTCAACTAATGCATATCCATTTTTCATTACCAGTATTTGAGATAAAACTTTTTATTCACCTATCACATCGAATCAGAAAAAGAATATAGAAAACGATCTGATAAATAAAGTTCCAGGTCTGATCAGACCTGGAAATTGTCCTGTGTGTATAAAAATATACATATTTTTTTATAAAAATAGATTTAAATAAAAAAAATTTAATTGTATAAATTAATTGTATTTATTTTCATTTCGGATTAGACATGAAAATTGAGTATAGATCTAATCAGATCTTCGACCAATTCTACGAATTTTATAAAATCAGACATGAATGGCATGCTTTTATAAAAATTTTGTAAAATTAGGCCTACGATTAATCAGATCTATTAATTTCTCAGGTCTGATCAGACAAAAATTAATGATTCAGATAAAAATTTACACAATCATATATTTTTATACAATAAAGACAATTTTCCAGTCTGATCAGACCTGGAACTTTCTTTACTGCACAGCAAGCAATTATTTGCACAGAACATTTCCCCAAATAAAATGATTGGAAATACCATTTGAAACACCTTCTCATTATTATATGACTACCCATCTAAATTTGTGCAAATAAAGCATAAATTTCAATTAATTACATTTATGAAACTCGCGACAAGTGGAACTAATATATAAGCAAACAAGGCTTCATTGGACCTTAATAAAATGAATGCATTTGAGGTTTGGTTTCGGTGGCGTGCGCGCGGCGCGTTTTATTTGAAAATGAATACTTTAGATGAAGTCGTAGCAACGTTCTCTCGTGCATACATTTAATCAATATACAAACTAGTTTCGCGGCCTGTGGTACAACGTAGATACGAAGCGAGACTCTGAACCGGTATGTTTGCGCTGGATATGGAAGTTCGTGGGTTAGGTTGCGAGTGCGCGAGGGTGGAGTGGTACTTAGCAAACCAACACGGTCTAACTCAATACATCAAAGACCTTATACTTGGTTCCGGTGTTGGCTGCCGATGTGTGGGTGTTTGTCTGTAGTTGTGTGAAACGTTATATATACATATATATACATACGTTAGAATCACCATCACGTTTAACATCGAGCCAAACGAACGACGATGCCCATACATAATCATGGCTCGTCTTTGTCCCTTCGAAATTGATTTATTATTCAAAGTGACGCGTGTTTCACAATGTGTATTTACCACGGTATACCGTTCCGAGGATGGACCCGCTCGAGAGATCGAGGACCTTCGGGGCTTGTATTCGCCGGTACGTCGCGGAGGATTGTGACCCTCGCTTGTAACTCGAATACCGTAGGTATTTGATACAACCAAAGCCTTGCCCATCGACGAGCTTCTTAGGAAATAAACCGACCACGACATCGAACGGACGCGTTCGCTGAAAAAGTGTCAGGATTCGTGGAAATGGATACAAACTTTTGCTTCCACGATTTGTCATTATCAGCTGAGACTGATGGGTTTTGTTTTGCTCGAGATAGTTTACAGTTTATGTTGAAATGCAAGTCAACGTGGTCGATACTTTGGAGATTGACCGGCGGACAAAGCTGACCTATTTGATTTCATCAAGAAAGTATTACTTCGATTTTGTCAGTATTCTGATGATATTCGGTTGAAAGATAATGCAAACCCAACATCATAATAATCATTTTTTCATTTAATTATTTTATTTCAATTGTCTTTTTTGTCTCTTAAATAAGTGAAACATGTCAAAATTGGGATCACAAATATCAGTACAAATAAGAAACAAGTATCCCCGAATTGGAGCGATTTATACAACATTAACCTCTCCGGCACACGACGAGTGTATATCGACGAAACAAGCTTGTACGTGCACTTGGACAATATACTATTCATAATTCATCCTAATCTGCGGCGTTATATATTATGATTCGCCAATAGCATCATCGGCAGAATTGTAGGTGGATTCTTGTATGCCGAGTACTCGCGAAGTCCATAAGCTCTTTTGCTTCGTGACTGCATGGATCGTGACTTCGCGTTCGCCAAAGACTGATAGCCCAGGTCTGCAAAGAACTTTGTTTGGGGTCTCGACCTCTTCGGGGCATCGATCGGTACTTCTTGTCGCGAATCGCGCACTGTGTACATACGTACTGACGACTCAGCATGGCGTCTTGTTGGTGCTCAGAATAATACCGCAGGCGAGAAGCGAAATAAAGAACGAAACGAGGGATTAACAAAAATATTGACGCAAAAACAGTCACAACGAGTTAATTAAACTGCTGGGAAATGGCGATAATATGAAGCTACTGGGTGTGTCTGTTGCGTGTGTCCAAGCTAACTTTTGTGTCATTCTTTTGTAATATATATATATATATATATATGCTTATTTTGTGATAGCACTCTCGAGAAAACAGATTGGAACGTGCGAGCACGAACTTTGCGAATAGCAAAATCTTATTTGTAGTACGTGTGCGATGATAAATGTATTTATTATCTTATGAAGAATTTCCGACTTATTTTATACGCTTAATTACTCCGTCAGAAACTGGAACTACCCAAAGGGGGCGTTGTATTTCTGAACTGTGCAATTTGGAGCCATAGGGACACCTCATATTTCGAATTCCAGTCGACGCCAACCATGAAATTTTGCATTCCTCATTGCATTCTCGCTTTCAAGCACTTTGTCAAAGATAATAAAATTTTGAACAACGTGCGCGTATGTCGTCATCTTTACACAATAAAAGATGTGCAATGCGCTATTTCAACAATCTTTCTTTTAGTCATCTTAATTGTTTCCATTTTAATTTGATGAGGTTTAGAATTGTTCTTTGTTAATCGGTTTTAGACATTTCGTTATTAAATTAAAAGCAAAATAAATGTTGCTTAATAACTGATTTGAAATTAATCTATTTGCATAGTTGATAATTTTAAAATAATATTCATCTTCTTATATTACTAAAAAATACTCGAATATTTTCAATCAATTTTAAATAATTAAATATTTCGGTAGATTATTAAGCATTTTATTTTGCACCAAAGATATGCTTTTGATTTCGTCTATTTTATTATGTGTATTTGAAATGTGCAATGACTCTTATTTATAGCTGTTATAAATTAACATTAATGTTCAGAAAAAAATAACGGTATATATTTTCGTATTTAGTTTGAGTAAAGTTGATATTTTAATAGATAATAATCAAAAGAAAATAATTCTATAACAGTGTATTTTAAAATAAGAATCAATAAATGTCTACATTGATGTATCTAGAAAAAAAATAAATTTGCATTTCATATATTAAATACTATTCGAATTCATACAACTTTTATATATTATTAACTTGGGGATAATTTTTGTTCTGCTCGTCTTTGAAAAATAATTAATTCGCTGTATTATATTTATTTTTATGATTCATTTTCTGATTAGCTTAGAATACTTGAATTGAAATTAATTAGTCTTTTAACAAGTTTGAAAAAATCTGTACTAATTTTCTATTAGCTACCGATAATAATTTGCAAAATTGAATAAATTCACTGACCGATGAACTACTGATATTTCGTATTCGTATATCATAAATAATAGCATGATTTATGTGTCTAATCGTTGCTCATGAAGAATAAGCTGTGTCTGTACTTTCTCTTAATGTTGCTGCCTTCTTTTGCTCACTCGCATGATATTAATCCTGAGATATGAATGTGCTTCATTTGAAATTGTGCATTGCCGACGATAGTGAGAACAAGTGAGATGGAATGAGAAAAATACAAGGAATAATAGAGAGGGTAGACGAAAAAGAGAAAGAGAAATGACAAAAACTGATAACTATCATGACTTGGCCACATGCAGCACGATCAAGTGCTGTTAAATGTCTATAATTGCGAAAAACGTGTTCATTTACATGTTGCAGTAAGCAAGTAGATATATAATTTTAGGACTAAATAAAACAGTCAGTTTATTTTTGATTAAATTAAAAACTTATCTTGATTAAATTATTATTATTAATTAATCGAATGTTTTTTAAATGAATGAATTTGCATTTATATTCCATAACATGAATCTCTTAATCCTTTAATTTCTTATAACATATAACATGACTAATTCTTCAAAAATTATGACACACACACAAATGGTTACTGCATCAAATCCGATTGAAAAGACCAGTCAAGATACAAGATAATAATTGCAAAACGGCATCCGTCAGGATTACTTGGAGCTTTGGAAAGACACAATGTAAAATTCGGTGCGGAAAGTATCGAATGTTAAAAGCTTGGTTTGTTCGTTTCAGCGGGTTTCATCTTGCACACGTTCATCACTGACTTGATTCCAGCAATCCGTTTTGGTATACGCGAATCCTTTTTGCCCCCGGACAGTATTGTCCATCTGGACGAAAAAAGGATTTATCCTGCCAGCCATCTAGCTTCGACCAAGTCGTCTCTATTCTACGCCTTGTTGGCATCTCTATCTTTATCTGCGGCTACTGCATAATGTAACGATAGTTGGTCGGTTAGCGGGTGGAACGTCACTGACAGTGTACGTTTCGTGAAGATTTAGAGTGGCGGGCCCTCGGCGGAGTTATGAGTTATGAGAAGAACGAATCCGCGCTTGATCCAGCGTGATACGAGACGCATTGTTACCGTTCCTACTAACATGAGAGCTAAACAAGGATAACAATAAAACGGCGCCGACGATAAGACTTAGACCCTCCGAGAATCCTCGGGTTGGAATCGAAAACGAGGGCGTAGAGGTGCGGTGCCTGTGTCCATTGTATTACGATAATTCCGGTTAGCACCCACGAAATGTATCTTAACACCAGACGAAGACTGAAATCCTAGGAGGATACTCGGGGGCCTTCTTAAGGGTGGTCTCGCGCGCAGCACGGTAGCTAAGACTAAGCCTAAGGATGCTTTATCTCACACGCATCATCCGCCTACCTATCTATCTCCTTCTACTTATTTCCTGCCGCATTCTCGCTGTGGTCATTATGTGTATTTCCTTAAACAACTTAACTTCGATCAAAAATAAACGATGAATCTCAGATTATGTCTCAGATGTACTGACTCTTTCAATTGTACTCGAAAAAAAGATCTCTTTTGAAAGTATGATGTTTATAAGTCTGTATTCCTTTTGATATAAGTCAATAGAGAAGTTTCATCAATCTTACATGGTTCTTAACTTTAACTATGTGTAGAAATATCTTACAGACGAAAATATATTCAAATATATATACAAGATATAAAATCTATATTTCATATATATCCAACAAATATATCGAAGTATTTGAACTTGAAAATATAGACAAAATATGGGCGATTATATATTTAATCATAAAGAGGAAAGGGAAATGACACGAGTGAAATCTATATCGAAGATTCACTTCGATATATTTTTAACTTCACTTTCGTCAATGTTTCCGCAACTCTGATTGATTGTATTGTTTTGATTTATTAAAAGTAGAAAAATTGAAGTCATATTCACTATTCACAACATATTCACTATTATCCTAATATCTTAATATCTAAATCTTATCAAATATCTGTTTTTAATCAGTTTTATATTTTTCTAAAAATAAAAAAAATAATGTTTTCTTTTTATATCTCTTCCAATAACTTTGATTAGGGATCATTGATCTGCGTTGAAATCGCCCATTCCAATGACTTGTAAAAAAGCGTCTTTCGTTTGTCCGAGAATTTGATATCCTTGAAATTCAATGAAGAGGGTAATGAAAAGATACTTCTTACAATCCCTTTTGTTTAGTCGCACCATCAAAGGGTAGTGCGAAGTCTCATCACTTTGCACAACGAGTGGCGAAGCCTAGTTTTCACAAAGTGCCGACGCGATCTAGATTTCCCTCGAAGATGACCTAGAACCGCGGGGCGGGGCTTTTGCTTTGCGTCCTCTTCCGCACACTTCGATCGTCCTTGCTCGACTGAGCGCGGATCAGCCGGATTAGCAAGCCCTTTACTCGGCAACCCCGAGGATGCCTATAACTGCTGATGAATACGGATTAAGTCAAGCACTGACTGTGCCGCCAAGTGCGAAGCTGCTCATACGACGTGCAAGTATCTCGGCAATGATTTCGGGATACCAAGGACCGTTCACCCTTGTGACGGCTTGCTCGAATCACGGAATGTACACCAACCCAATCTTCTATAGGTATTCCCTAAGCCGGCTTCCGCCACCAAACACTCTTTACCTGTAGATTAACTTTTCATGCACTAACATTTCAAACGAACGATATACTTTGCTGGATTAATTGAATTGGAAATCAACATTTTTATAATGTTGAAATGTTTTTTAAAAACAATATTTTATGTTTATATAATATTGAATTAATATAGTATTTTTCAGTAAATACACCATCCAATAATGTTCGTACAAAATTTCGTAACGTTAATATGAAATAATGTGCCTAAAACAGATTATGTTTAAGATAATCCTTCTGTTTTCAAAATTTATCTTGAAATAACTTAAAATTACTTTTTCAATTTGCTTTTTTTTACTTCAACAAATAAAATGCCTTAATACTTTTTCAATTTTTACAATATTTACGTATTATATACATCGTATCCACAGTGAAGGGACAAACCGGATAAATAAAAAATAAGCACATTAATAAAGCACCAAAAAACTTTTCCGTCGTTTATTAATAACTTTGTAAATGTAAAATCAAAATTTAGTCAACCGTATTAATTTTATCAATGATCATTGAATGAATCGTATTATTATTACGTGATATATGAAACAAAATTCGATCATTCTGACAGCTAAATTGCACAGCATCCTTCGTTATGCTTAAACACTATATCTGGAATATATGGTTTATTCAGAGCTTGTCTCTGAATCAATGGACATTCCAGTATAATCTGTCACGATTAGTTGCAGTTAATGAAAACTCACTGTTTTATTAAACAACTGCGATCAAATCAGGTGAATGAAACAGTAACGGCAAATGGACTCGCCAATCATTTGGTACATGCATTATTATTATTATAGTTTAGCGTTGATCGTACGAAGATACATCACTCGATTATTCCTTTTCTCATTCAGCTTTCAATTATGTTTTGCATAATTCAAATGCAATTATATCCCTATTACAGTTTGTTATTATTATTATTGGTTATTAGAGCGTACAAAACGCATAGCACAATCATACACCTAAAAAAAAAGTTATTGGAAAAGTCATATACCATCTAGAAATCAAGATACATCGTGAAATTTGTTTATATATAAAAAATTCCTATACTAATATAATATAAATTGCTAAGTTTTGCAACATGTTTACTGTATTTATAGTAAAATTTACTTAAAATTTTTTTCTTAAATTAGTGTAGAAATATTTTCAATATATGATCGGATATGTCTGGATATGGAATGATACATTTTTGTAGTAACTATTGTAAAATTATAGTAAAAATACAATTACTATAATTGTATAAAATATTAATAAATCTTTTTTTGCGTGCAAATTATTATTTTATTTAATAGAATTGAATAAAAATATGTCGAATTTAGTGATTCGTAAGGTTTATATACTTCGTGTTACTGCATATCAATATTATGAGTGTTGCAACATGGAAAGAAATGTTTGCGTTGTATTTATATAATAGATTCCCGTCTATTTTTCGATCGTCTTACTATATTTATTTAAATCCGTGATATATATGTATTGTCAAATGAATAGACAAGTTAAATCCGAGCTCGTTAAAATAAACACGAGCAGGCACACGCAGTCGCAAGGAAAAGAAAGAACTGCCTTTTGCTTTTAAATCTGAGTTACCACCCGTGGTGAATTTGACTACAAAGATTGACTCAATACGGAAATACTAATTTACTTTGGGATAATGCGTGCTGACTTTAACACCTTTCAATTGTTACTTCGTCATGCTCAAAATGGATAACATCAATTTGCAAGTTTGAAAGACCTATTGACTTATCCACGCATTTTTGAATGTCTTCGCCAGAAAATACTCAGAAACATTTAAATAATTTGCTATGAATTGTATTTGAATTAACTGATTTTTCAATGTAGTTTTTACTTACAAGTATCGCAAATTAAGTTGCCTAAAATACTCCTTGAAATGAAATAAATGAATAAATGTATAAGATAGGAAACATAGTATGTGTACAATTAAAATGGACGTGAATGAAAAGATTTCTTAATTATACAAACTTAAATGTATCCATTTATACATGAATTTAGTTAAATAAAAATAATGAATAGATTATTGCGAGAAAGACAAGAAAGAATCCAAGTTTTAAATAAAACAGCTGCATTTGTTTCATTTACTTGCAAGAATTTGATTTAACCTAATCATTTCTGTTCTTAATTCCAGTGCATCTAATTTCATTGATTCGAATGTATTTTTTATAAGTTTTGTTTATTTTTATTTGTCTCCATTTATGGAACGTCTCACTGAAACTAGTTACTTTATCTCCATATTTACACTCACAGAAAAGATTATTTAAAATAAATAAAATTTAGGGTTAAAACAATTAAATTTTTTTTATTTTATTTAAATATTTCGTTAAAAGAAACAAATTTTTAGTTGATTCAACTAAACCTTTCTCTGTGTGTACACTCACATAAATTTGTTAATATGAATTAATTACACCAGGAAGTAAGTTCTATTATTTCTGCAAATTTGGGTCAAAGCTCGTTTTCGATAAATATTGTATTTCATTGATGTTCTCCTGAGGCTTCACTTTACGTATGTGTTTTTAATTTGTATTTTCGTAAATGTTTCGTATATATTGCCAAAGTACAAACTTTTTACACAATCATATTAGTGTATTGATTTATCTTTAAAGAGGTATAAATATAAAAATAATCACCAGATTAAATTTCCAGAAAATCGTCTCGCTCGTTACGGAGAAAAAAAATCATAAAGTTTTCACAAAAATACATTGAGTCTTATGGGACATCACCGAGTTTAATGATTTTAAATATATGTTCTCGTTATGACAATTCGACAAAATTCAAATATGTATTAAAAGAACACATTAAGAATAAGAGTACAAAATGTAAAGTAAATTCTGTCACTAGTTTCCTTGAAATTGCATTTCTCAAACTCAAAATATAAACATTATCAAAATGTTTTATTTAAAATTAAAATAAAATATTTTGATAATCTTTTAAAATATTTTAACAAACTTATTGATATTCTTTATTAATAATAAAAAAAAACGTTATTAATTAGATTATCTAACAATTTATTTTAGCTGCAATTTCGCAACATCGCGACCCAACCTCCTTAAGTGAGTTTTTTTGTATGATATCAGTAAAAGTTTGATCGATTGAACGTGAGTCGAAATTGTGTGATTCTGGGATACCAATATCTGGGAAGAAAAATAAAGCGTAATAAGATGTCTATTAGAACAGATGAGAATTGGTGCAATAAAGGCAAATCTTAACCGCATATCGGAACTTTCTGTTTGTTTCTGCGCGGAATAATACGGTTGCTCGTCTCTCTCGTCTATTGTCGACAGAAATCGCATTCTAGTGATTCTTGAAGATGAATAAGACGAGGAAACGGGTAGATGAGAAAGAACGCGACGGAAAGAGGAGGACTATGGACGAAGGGATGAGAAACTCGGCTGCGGATAATATACTTCGCGGGGTTACGCTCGTCAAACACAAGCGCGAGCAAGCGGGGCGGATATATTAGGAAGCATCTCCATAAAAGTTGGCAAGCCGTGTGCCGGCTTGCGAGTGAGACGCGCACGAGAAACGCCGTCGTCAAACAAAGACGGAACAAGTTGGAAGGGAAAGAGTCAACATCCGAAACCGGCGGCAGACTCTTTTCGGTCGAGCGTCTTGCGGCAGCAATCACCGATATTGAGGCTTTCATTTCGTCCCTCGACGAGGGTTCGCTCGAGTTGCTCCGTTTGGCCCGAGAGACCCGAGCTCTACGATTGCACCGGATAAAGCAAAGTAGATTCGTTGCTGGAATAACCCGATCGGACGCCACTTTACAAAGTCTTTGCTATCTGACTTTCTATTAAGTTTGCACACTTTTACTCATGAAAATGCATAGATACAGAGAAACCAAGAAGCATTTTAAATGCAACTTTGGTCTCAGTCAATATTTATTTATTTGTTGACAGTCGACTGGAAGTTCACAAATTTTGCAAAGATTGTTACGAATTCATAAATTCTCGTCCTTTTTTTTTTGCATTCTTTTATTTACAGTCTTTTTATATGCATTTATTTTAGCATTTATTTCTGTATTCATTATGCAATAAAATTATGTGTATTTTCATCTACGTATTTTCAATTTAAGAAATAAATATAACAGAGTGATACATAATTATGACATATATTTTAGCATATAAAAATACATTATTATTATTTTTCTTCGGAATGATTAATGTAAAGAGATAATTATAAATATATTTGAATGGAAAAAAATTACGATATATGAAATGTAAAAGCTGAAGTATTTTTCAAATTTTTTCAATTAACGATAATTTCATTATGAAACGAGTTAATTTTACTTGAATTATTTTTCTTTCTTGCATTAATATTAACATTAAATTTATGAAATAAATTTTTTTTATTATACTGTTTAAATGATAAATTTGTCGCAGAAATTATATTCTATTCTATTTTTTCTATTTATACATTATTTCAATTGCACTAACTGTATGATTTATCTCAATTAATAAAATTATAAAACTACACGTTCAAATAATGTATGAAAAAAAGAAAAAAAAATATTTACATTAATCAAGTGAAATATTTTTCCATCAATTTCATGGTCATTAATTAATTAAACTTTTTATTGTTATACAGACAATGCAAATTTAATATACTTTTCATGTTATTACTTGAAAAATATCAAAGCTAATTATTATTATACAAAAATGTACAAAATAGATAAAACCTAAAATAAATAACACGGAAAATTGAATTAAACAGTAAAGTCAAAGGAACATATACTTACCACGAAAAGTCACCGTTGATCTCTCGATAGATAATTATTTCATTTCTTCCCTTTTTTTAATCGTTTGTTTTTCGTTACTTTCTTTTTGCTTTGCCTTTTTTCAACGATCGACACAGCAACTTCCCAGTTCTCGCCCCGAGCTAATGCTCGTCAGTCTCTGGCAATCGAGGGGGTGAGAAGTTGGTTCGAGGTCTTCGTATCTCCGGTTTTTCCGATAAATAGCCTTAATTAGAGAACGCTCATTGGATCCAGTTAATGGATCGTCAGGGCGGTATACATTTAACTTGGCGATTAGTGATCTTTCTCTTACGCGTGGAAGCGGCCATCGCGTTTATTCACTATACATAGGCGAAACGTTCATAGTTCGTTTTCGGATAACGCGCGCAACGAATAATAGCCAAATCGGTTAATGACTCGGTAACGATAAGAACACTTTGCCGTCAGATGGATGCTACTTCATTATGTCTGCTACGCTTTCAATGTATTTTGAATTTAACTGTATATTTTTATCTTCCATTTTTCACTGCCGAATGCAGTCCGTTTAACTTCTCTCGATTTTTATTTATGCATTAAAAAAAAACGTACTCCCTTTTATACCAACTTTTGTTCTTTTTATCTCGCCTTTTCGACATTTTTTCAACTGAAATGTCTTATAATATAAAGAACATTTGTTTCCTCTTTTAAAATCAGTTATTTCTGTTGAAGATAAAATAAATTATGTTTTTTCTTTCTTTTTTTTCGTTATAATGAATGAACAGAAAGTGCGACCTTAAGGAATTTTCATCCCTCGTGAAAGAAAAGATGCGTAACATAAAAATATTGCGTGTCTCAACTAACGAAGCTCCTGTTTGACCAATTTAGCAGATATAAGCCGACCTAATGCCTTTAAATGAAAACAATGAGATGTCGAGCGGCTGATAATACTTCCGGCTATAACTCAAGGCAAGCAAACAGCCTGGCAAAACAGCTAGGCGAGGCAGGTTTCCAAGGCGCGGCTGTCTTTCGTGCGACGCCAGACACAGGACACAAGATTTTCTGATACATTCACAGCATATAATATACACGTTTCAAATATTCGACAATTTCATGTCAAAGAATTAAACATGGACGCCAAGAAAACCCGGACGTTAAAATGTTTAACATTTTCAATCTCATTTTAAAAATAAAATTTCAACTATAGAAATGGATGGAAACACTATGTAAAAAAATGTCTCATTTTGAGATATTTATGATGATTGAGATGCGAAAATTGTTTCAAAATTGAATAATTTTAGTATCTTAAATATAACAAATATTTTAAAATGTGAACTTGTTGTGAATAGATCCATTGTATGATGAAAACTAATCGTTTATTTAAAAAAAAATATATATAAAAACATTGATTTTCATAAAAATCAATGTTAATTAATCAAAGACATAATTAATTAAATATTAAAAGAAAGTTTGATATTCTTGTTATGTAGAAACACACATAATTCAAGTTAACAAGCTTGTTATAAATACAAATTCTTCAAAGCTGTTTGTTATATAAGAGAAACATCGTTTGTGAGATTTTGGAGAGAGAAAAATATTTGTTGGATTGCATATCTTAGCACTTGATCATGTTGCCATACGCAGATCTTTTTTGGCTTTAAGATGCCACAGCGATTGTTGTCGTGATTTTGTTTTTGTTTCAACTAATAACACATTTCACTGTCTCAAAAATTCTCATTTGTGAAAGTTTTCGAGTTACAATTTTACTGCCTTTTTCTGAATATGCTGTTACCGTTATAAAGACCCGATATTACGTTCCGGTGTTCCTCGTTACGTTATCGATGGACAGAATGTTCGATAGCTTGTTGACTTAAAATGATCACTGTAAGGATATAGAAGGTTTTAGTGTAGGTTCTATCCTTACTTTTTATTTCAATCGTGATGTTTATGTAAATGGAAATTTGGAACAAGATAAATACATTAATACTATTACGTCGAATAGTAAATGCTGAGGCTCCATTGTTTCGAACATAAGTGAAAATGATAAGCACAAAAGTCTTTTTTATGTTTCCACTGTGTTTATTGCTTTTTCTGACTTTCTTATGACGCCTATAAATTTAACATGGATACTTTTACACTAAAGGTATTAATTGGTTTTCAATCAAATTTAGAATTCAAATATTTAAAATTATAATTACTATATGTAATACAAACTGAATTTGTTAAAATTACAATCTTAGTCGTCTTTGAACAAATATATTTTTATATATTCTTTGAAAATTTAATATTTATTTTAAGGTAACATTTTTGTATTGCTACATGTTTTTCAATTATATGTTTTCAATCAAACAGACAGGAAATGATATTGATTTTGTAACACAAAAAACACGTAGACAAGATGATTGATGTTTTTAGAAAATTAAAAAAAAGACTTAATTTATGTTTTTACAATTTTTCCACGTTTTGTAAAACGTCCAATTTGATCTCACAATTATTTTTGGATTCAGAATATCTTATTAATATTTTAACAAACATAAATAAATCATCTTAGTAAAATATTTTAATTAATTTGTATTAATTGAACAAAATGTGACGAAGCAACGTTGTAAATGTAAAATTGTTGTTGATTGAATTAAAGATGGGATTCGATTTGATAAAATCGAAAAGATTCGCCACTTTTGACTGCCGGTGAATTCTTCTTAAGCAAAGGACTCGGTGCAGGTCTTCTCGTTGGATAGAATTTATGCGGCCTAGCGCCACTGGCGCCGTTCACGACGATGCCGCAATAACTCGTATTGTGTATGCGTTTTACGTATAAGAATCTAACCCAACGGACCGCGGGTCAAATAGAAATAAAAAGAACCGAGCGATAGTACGATTGAACTTGCAGAGTCGGAACTCAAGTAAGACAACGCTAAAAAACATTATGGCTGCCGTTTGTGCCGTTGCAATCGAAGCGCCTCGTCACGAAAAGCAGTTAACATATCCACTTGATCCTTCATTTGTTTTCTTTCCTTCGTTTCATTGATTTGTCAGCACATTGCATATACAAAAAAGTTGTGCATTTAAAAAAATAAATAATTTTTTAAATGTTGTATTGCATTCATTTGAATAAAATGTAATAATCAAATCACAATGTGATAATTAATTTATTTTGTAATTTGGGAGTTTAATTTTACATAATATAGATAATACAGATATCATTTAAAATGATATGTTATATAAATACGGAATATATATTTTTCACACAACTTACCACTACATTAGCACAATTAATCTTACAAAAACTGAATACTGAGCATAATGTACTGAAAAAGAAATGTTATGTGTGTGTGTTTTTTTACTGTGTTTTGCAGTTTACATGCGTTGTTACAGTGCAAGATAAAAAGAGACACACGCAAAAGTGTGATCTGGTGATTCATTGGACGGTTTCATACGTTGTGAGAATGATGCAATGTATTGAAATGTGCTGTAATTAAAGATTGCGTTAGTGATAATGTTGCGAGTGAGCAGTGTTCACGCAGATTGTCATGCGATGAATATTTTGTTCGAGACACACAAAAGGGGTTTTCTTGTCGGTACACAGTTAACAAAACAGCATTTCATTGTATAATGAGCAATTAATTAAGCGTGTGCTTATCGATCTGAAATTAACATTTTTCGCTGCGTTAGCGATCCATTGTCCGTTGGCAAAAATATGTCAATCAGCATTACTATATCTATGTACATCAGCTACAAAACTGTTACGAAAATTCTGCGTTTGCTTGTAAACTTTATATGTGTTTCCTGCATCGTACAAAAAGTATACTTGATTTAATCAGTTGCATTTAAATTATTTATTTATACACCCAAAATAAGATTTATTCAAATTTACTAGAATTATAGGAAAAAATATTTGAGAAAAATTGTTAGTTTTGAAAGAAATTTTACAATAAATATAGTAAAAGTTTGTCAAAACTTTTGCAATTTATATTATACTATTACAGAAATTGTTTGAAAATAAAAAATTTTAAGATTTACACTTTCAAATTGAAATTTAATTTTTGAAATTGAAAACATAAAATCTAATTTTCTAAATTAAAAAATAAAAGTTCTAAGTTCCGCTGGAACGTATAATTTAACTAAAATGATCTTCGTTATTCGTTATTCTCATATAATAATATTATGGATGGAAAAAAGTAGTGCAAAATGGGTTTTATTTAGTACGAATAGAGTGGTTGAGATTTACGCAAAGTAGTTTTATTGAATTTCTGCATGGAACAGCAAACGAATCGATTGGCTATAAGTTTTGGTGACGAATTTACCGGTGGAAAAAAAAACAGAAGAAGCAGAAGAAAATGGTATAGAGACAACGCGCGACGAGCATGCGACGAAGGATGGAAGAATCGAAGGCGGGTGTCGCGATGCAAGGCGCTGGTGTCGATAAATCAAATTGACTGGTACGACGTCGGGTGCAGCAAAATCCTCCACCCTCAATTCATCCATTCTTTACTTCGCTTCGAGCCAAGCGTGTACAACGTGTCTAATCGCGGATCCTTTTAATCTGTTTCTCCACGCCAATAGAAGGCTCTGCGTCAAATTCAAACCATGTCAGAGTAAGGCGAGAGTCGATTTATTTGTGCCTTATGTGAGAAACAATCTCATACAAGGTGACATACAGCTCAAAAGTCGGAACTTATCTCATCAAACACGTACATCACGAAAACACTTTAGACATTATAAATGGGTTTTCGTGAATTAGGACTAATTTGATTGATTGTGTTATTATTATTCTTGATTATTATTAAAAGCAATGTGTAGAGAAGGTGTTTCTACGATAATAAATTATGAATGTTTTGTCATGAATATTTAAATATTTTAATTATGGTACATGTGTAATTAATATTAGATTACTTTATGATGACATGGAAGGTAATGCAATTGGATGATTAACTTTTAAATTTTGTACTCAAATCAGAGTTATCTCACTTTGAAATATAATAAATCATTCACAAGTATCTTCGGCTGTTTTCGATAAGAGTTTGCCTTTGAAAATGAAAGTTTTACAACGTTAAAATTAAAAGTAACGGATCAATCGAAAATATCATTCCTGAGATTGGTTTCGAGAAATTAAAACGAGAAATTAAAAAAATGAAATTCGTTAGTAGATGTAATTTTACATTAAACTATCTTTTCTTTAAAAGATTTTTATAAACAAACATAAACGATTACTTAGAAAGTACGAAATATTTGTCGGTACATTTTAAAAGCAAAAATATCGAAAGTCACATCATTTTTGTAGTTACTTTTATTTGTCAACTGGAATTTTGCTGTAAATAAAGTAGTTTGCTCGAACAAGCTAAATTACAAAACAGTGTTATTCAACAAAAATATATATATCTCATGTTAAAATACAAATATCATTTGCATCATGAATACGAACAAAAATAAATGTCACGAGGAGTGAAATTCGTTGCGGAATGGAGGCAACGTGAAATCAAAGCAATCATTCCGTTTCTAAAGTGTAAACGCATGAAAATGATCCATGCGTTCGTACACAAATAAAATTTGCTCGGCCTGCAAGCGGAGCAATAAAACACAGCGCTCCGTGAATAATCATGGCATGATGTCCAGCTCGTAAAGTGCACAATGCCACATCGTTGTACTGGACACGTATATTGTGGCTCTCATTCATATCTATATATACATATATATATGATATATATATATGTGTATATATGTGCGTCGAACTCACGCACAACAACTCGTTCCTTTTATGTATGCCACTTATGCCAAACTCCAGATTAACGATACCGCCGATCGACCCCACGACAATCGTGGCCGATACGCGCGTGCTCCTCATTATCGTCATTTGAGTCCGGCACGCGTTGTTTGTCGATCATTCTCCACGCATCGTCGACTACACTACGCACAGCTTCAAGCCTCACTTTTGTTCGTTCTCAATTTTATAAATGCGTACAACAACGCCCTCGGCTACGTGAGAACGCATCTATTAATTATAATCAATGCCCCGTGTTTAGCTCTAATCGATCAAGCGTGATTTATAATCTTTTGTTACATGTAATTTGGATTATTGATACTTTTTTGTTAAGCTTTCATGATTGAAGTTAAAAAGAAAAGTAGGCTCCTAGTAATTCAAAACATATGTTTTCACTATATTACCACTATATTCCCACTATATTTTTACTATATTATCAGTATATTGTTACTATATTGCCACTATATTGTCACTATATTATCACTATATTGTTACTATATTGTTACCATATTGTTACTAATATTATATTTCATAAAAAAAGCTAGTACATGGTATAGTAAAAAATTTTATATGATAGATCTATTTTTATAATGGGATTTATTAGAAACTATAATGTAGTATTATAATTTTTACTATTTCATATTTTTTAATATTATTTAATGTTTTTTTTACATTGATATTCAACCCTAGTAAAAATTGCAATTGGGTTTTGATGTGGCCATGATCAGGAAACCATAGTACCTAATCTGGCCATAATTAGATTTTTAAATTAGGATATTATATGTGTGTAACGCTAGGAATTGATATGGTCCTGATCAAGTAATCTGATGAAATAGAAGTGCCACATCAGGGCCTGATGAGGGTCTGATTCGGATTCCACAACAGATGAAAAAAATTTGTTTTAAAGAAGATTTGAACCAACGA
>JABFPJ010001195.1:0-27815 GCA_022817425.1 Gryon sp. ZL-2020 | reverse complement strand
CATCTATACTAAATTTATGATTCTGCCTAATAAATTTAGTATAGATGTTAATGAACGAGATAAAATAAATTATATTATTTAAAATCTGAGCAAGAGTATCCCAGTTTTATTAGAATGCTAATAAATTTTACTCTATGAGTTTTCTTAGTGTGGAAATTTCGGGAAAAGACTCGAATAATATGAGTCACGATCAAATTTAGAATTTTTGTATGCAGATCTCATATGGCTTAAGTAAGATTAAAATATGTTTACGTGCAACATACAATGTACGAAGTTTAATTAACAAAGAACCTGAAGATGTGTAATAACATCAAATGCATTTCTTATTTATGAATACATTTTTATTATATCTCTTAAAAGTGCACAGGGAAATATTTGGTTTTGGGATCCACAATTTAGTAATGCAGAATACAAATTTTATTCATTTTGTGCACGGCGAGAAAATTGCAAAACATTTTACTCAATTTTTAGTAATCCAGGGACGATAGAGCAAGATTTTCCGAACTTTTTTTTTATTACTCAAATTACTCAAATTTTCATTTAAAATTATTGATATTTTTTGTATTGATTTTTTCATGAAAGTTTGGTAATTTTTAATAATGAAAAGTTAAGTAATTTTGCGCAAAATCTTGACATCCAACATCAGTGCTTTTCGTATAAGATAAACATACAGAGAAAGGTTTAGTTGAACATTTGCTTCTTTTAATGAAATATTTATTGGAAATAAATAAATTTCAGTTGTTTCAACCCTAAATTTTAATTTTTATCTCTAAATTTTAACCCTAAATTTTAATTTTTATCTTATATAGGCGCTTTACTTGATGCAATAATGAAAGAACTTACAATCATCCTGTTGGATGGACCCAGCAAATTGACCTAATGAATAGTCATTTTTTGTTTTTGTAACATTTTTTGTTAAAAATTACAATTTTAATTAAAGAAACTAAATAAACCTTGATTCTTATCAACTAAACATTTTTTTCAGTATCCCTGCTTAGTTTTAAACCCATCTCGTACTCCAGCTAAAGCAAAAAATGGCAGTGGCTCATACTTCGATCGGTGAGTGTTTCATAAATATTGCATTTATATGTTGAATTAGCTTATACTAACATTTTTTTAATACAGTATTTAAGTTTCTATAATATTTGATCAATAAAAGAGTGCTTTTTCATAAAATATACTAATTTTCAAGGTAATTATAAAAGTTCTAATACTAGATCCTAATATCTAATCTAATACTACTAATAATAAACTAATAATAATCTAATACTACAAATTGTTCCATAAATATATAAAAGTACAAAGCTTTATCTATCGATTTATGAAATATGTACCATTATAAGAATACACTGCATCATAAAATCATAAATCTCGATACCATTCGATGATTCATTGAAACTGAAACCATTTTTTAACCAGCACTAAATACTAAAAATACCTAACTTATCAGCAACCAATAACAGTACATATCATCATTCGATAACTTATCATTCAAACCGCAACTCAACTCCTTTACCATCTCCATTCCATAAACAATAACAACTCTTTGTTTATAATCGCATTTGCGATTATTCCAAAAACTGCAACACAACATCCATAAATATTCCACGAACTCAAAAAATGGCCATCCCTTAAATTTTACCATTAAAGAGAACATTGGTCAACAAGTTTGATGCAATCCAAAAGAGCTTCTCCCTTGCATGTTGGGAAACCTTTAAAGCGCTTCGTCGAACCCTTTTGATGGACACAAACACATGCACACAGGTGCGTACCAATACAATGAAAAGCCCAACTCGCCTAGAAATAATGTACCAGTTAGATGCTTGTAAACAAAGACGGCCCGCGCTACGATTGGTCGCGCTGTCACCAAGTCAGATGCGCCGCGCCAATCGCATGCGCGCAAACCGTCCGAACGGAATTCGCTGCCGTTCCCCTCCCGTCTTTCGTCTGAGGCACATCTCACCCACACACACAGACTCGCGCGCGCCACCACAAGCCATTCAGTATAGACTCGGCCATTTCTGTCGCGAAACGCAGGCGACCCGACATAAACCGTTTGGCAAGAAAAAGATTTTTTTTTTTGTAACATTGTGCGGGTATTCCCGGAAGTCTTGCAAAATAACGCGACGCAAAAGGATGATACACTCCGGGCGGACGAGGCTCGAGGTAAGTCACGGCCGCTTGGAGGAGGTAGTCAAACGTGCCCAGTTGGGACAATCCTCGTATGTTTTCAATGTTGTCATTGCCGAGAGTGCGAACAGCTGATTCGTTTTCTCCAGACCTTCCAGACAACCATTCGATCGTCTTTTGTTTTTGTCAGCCCCTTAAGCTTTTTGTGCCCCTTAAAGTGCCAATAATCAACAGAGTGCCCTCCCCCCCACTTTTCTGATTTGTCGTTGACAAAAACAAACAAACAAAAAAAAACAAGCTTTTGCGATGTTCCCCCTCTTCTTTTTCTTCGTTCGTTTTTTCTTTTTTTTTCAATTCCTTTCCGAGTTTTCTTTGTTTTCGTTGTCTAATCAGTTTACGCGGACGATAACCTATTTCAATCGTTATCCTTATTGTCAAGTAAGAACTAGTTTTTCAATGGTTATCCCTTTGTTTATTGTCGAGCTTTTGTTTGCTCTCATTTTCTCGGCTTCATCTCCTTCTCCTTTTTCTTCCTCGGTGGAAAATTGTTGACAAAAATTGTACTAATCGATGTTCACACGACAACAACTATTAACAATAAAAATCATAAACGGCGCAACGATCGCACTCAAAGCATTATAACTTATTTTTTTTCTTCTTTTTTTCATTTCAAACTTTTTGCACATTAACTTAATGTTGTCATGTTAGTTGTTGTTTAACTAGTTTGCTTATCGTTCAATGATAACAAACAACCAAGTTGTAACTGTTGTCGTTTTCGGGGAAAAGCAACCTTCTTCCATTTGTTTTGCAAATCATTTTTGAGACGCCTAGCTGCTTCCATTTTAAGCGTCATCGACCGTTCAATCAAGTCTATCGTATCCTTTGTTCTCGCTTTCATCCTCTACTCCTTCGCTCATTTAACTTGCATTAAATATTGTAAGTGGATTGCAGCTTTTTTTTTTTTTCTTTAACCTTTCCATCTTTCGTCTTCATTCCTGTGTGTAGCCGTTTTTTTGTTGTCACCACCATGATGTGACATCAAAATAAATAAGTCTGCAGCAGTAGGAGACCATTTTTTTATATCCAGTATCTTTGTCCGCACTCCAAAAATCATCACAAAAGACAAGATATACATTTCTATTAATACTTTGTATTCCTGGCATGTAACACGAATCAAAAGAACCAACTGTCAACCATAAAATTACTTTGTTATGTTAACATGTGTATTAATGTAAATAATAATAATAATAATAAAAAACAACTTAACATCGACACAATTTTAGGCCATTATTTGACTCATTTAATGTATGTATTGAAATATTATGTACCTTTTCATATTTCTCTCTTTGTTGATTACAAGAAACAGGAATTTCTTTATGTCTTGGGTCTATACACAACCAATCATTGCTATAGATCAGGTCTATATTTATATTACTCAACTGAATACTTACCACGCGTAATATCATTAACATTAAATGATGTATTACGTGCAATAAATAATATGGATACACACTTTTCGGACTTGTTTGGAAGTGTGTTATTGTTTACTGTTTTGTTCTCAAACGCGACGTGTTGCTGTGCGAACAAAACGAGTTAGTTGGTTCCTGTGGGGAGGGAGCGTCCGTATTTTAATCGAGTTCCGACAAGTGTCTGTGATTCAAGATTCGCAGGTGAAATCCCCTTTGAATAGATCGTGTTTATGTTTTGTGTTTATGTTTTGAACTTTTGCGAAATAATATCGATCGTAGAACAGATGATTTTCTTTTACTATTTAGAAGAAATGTGATGTGTGGGGGAGAGATGCCCCCCCCCCCCCCACTTGTGGGAAGTAAAAAGTAACGCGATAACTGTGTCAGCTGATTTGACGCAATAATCGGTCGTTAATTAAAATCGATTGACAAACAGTAAGCTCAGACAAGGACCGTCAGAAAACTGAGAAGACCAATTACTTGACTTTTTTTTTTTACTTTCTTACGATGTGTAATAAAAATTGTGTTCGCGAAGGCTTAATTAAAATAACTGTCTAATAAAATGTTGAATAAAATTTCCAAGAATATTGTTTGTAACAAATTAATAAACATTCCCCATCCCTGCAAAAGTGGTATATATATTCGTAGAGGAGAATGCTTTGAAAAAAAAGAAGAACCTATAAAATTAATCATTTCATTGGAATAAAGTATTATTATGGTTGCATAATTCATTGTTATAATGTAATCATTATTATATTTTAAATATTGTCAATTGTGCATTTTTTGTAACTTGTTTATCAAAATTATTGCAGTTGTGTAATTAAAATGTATAATATATGTATATATGTTTTTCCGACAAAAAATGCATTCTTTTTTATTATTTTCCTAACCTCTAAAATTGCAAAAAAATTTTTTTACAATTTTAATATGAATTTTTTTGTAATATAATTGAATAACTTTTAACAATTTTTCTTTTCTTGAGTTGGGATTTTTGTTTCCTCAGACGTATTTCATTTTTAAGTAAAAGTTATGTCCAAAAATAAAATTAAAAAGACGGGACATTTTTATTAAAAAAAAAAGATGGCGTATTTTTATTTGATATTCACGTCAGTAAATTACACAGCGTTTATAGTGTGAGTGAAAAAAATTTCTTTATTGTTGCAAGTACGTGTACGAGCGTGTGTTAGTGCACACGTAAACACGCACACTGTGCCGCGACTCACGTAGTTGAACGCGTGGTATACATTCAACAATCCAGCAAATCACAATACAATCACGACGTGACTACTCTACATCGTTATTAAACATTATGTTTCTGACTATATTTCAAATAATTATATTAAACAGTGTATTTAATTTAAATATTCCGACGATTTGCGTTTTAGAATTCATAAATTAAACATTTTATCTCAACTTTTTAACAAAGCTCGCTAATAATTCTTTATCGTTGTTTATATAAATGTTCAAACGTAAGTTTAAGAGATAAAAGAAAAGTTATTCGGTGATTCCAGTGATTAAACTTTATCTGAGAGAAATTAAATTAAAATAAAATAAAATTAAAAAGAAAATATAATTTTTAGTGGGATTTAATCAGGAACATTTTTGTAGCCTAAAATTAACTAACTCACTAAAATAACTCAAAAATGTTACTAAAAATAATTACTAACTGAAAAAACTCACTAAAATTAATTATTAAACTAACTAATTAATGCAATTACTAACCATACTAACTACTTCAAGTAACTAACAAATTTTACAAAAATGAAGCAGTAATATTAGTTATTAGAGTTAACTAATTCAGTTATAGTTATTTTTGCTAGTTAGTTAGTTGTACAATTAGTTTAGAATGTAAAAATTCTTTATGATGTGGTTTTGTTATCTAATTCCAATTTTTACGGGACCGAATTGCACTTCCCGTGAACATATAGCACGGCAGATTATCACAGCCTACGGAATATCTAAAACGACGCAAACAAAAGTTCTTGATTTGTATTATCTGCTTCAATTTAAATTGACAAATCTAATCAAATTTATTTTCGTTTTGCTTATACAATTACAAATTAAAATACACGATTATTATAAAACATTCGGTCTGACATACTAACTACTTTACTACTGAAATATATAAATAATGAATCAGTTTTTTGTTTTCATTATAATATTAATTAATTATACTTTGGATAAAAATGAATCGTATATAGAATGTTTATAAAGTAAATAATTTTTTGTATTTATGTTCTGTAATTCAGTTAACAGATGTCGCAGACGTAAAATTCAAAAATTTGCTCCGTCTATAAATAACGTTAAACCAAGCAAAAACTGACTTTGAATACAAAGACACACATTTATATAGGTTTACATATCATATAAATTCTTAAACAAACATCAGACGCGAGTAAATTTTGCAGTAAAATTGAATTAAGGTTATGTTTGCTTTGGTTTTGGTCCAGAATTCAGATCCTTTTCTTCAGGTTCTCATTTTAAAAGTTACCCCAGTGACTAATTTTGCAATTACGTTTCGGCTTCAATCTATATAATTGCTTTTAATGATCAGATGCAAAGAATGTTACTTCGTCATTACCGTCGAACTGTTGCAATGATTAAAGACAAGTAATTAGAATCCAAAGGAATGTACAAAATAATTATAGACTGAGAGTGTTAATAGTATCAAATTTCTCTTCTGCAGTTGTCAGTTTTGATTTTCATTTCCAATGTTGTTGATTCCCCGTTGATTTCAGTTTTAGTTCTAATTATAAACTTTCCTTAATTTTCAAATAATGTTGGCATCAAAGGAAGGTGAAGTTATGGTTTATAAAGCGTTCAATTTTTGTTAAACTTTTTTTTATTTATTTTTTTTTTATTTATTTTTTTTTTTTTTTTTTAAACGTTTTAAGATGGGATGTCCGAAAACATGTTATAGTCAGAATTTTACTTTAAAGATTGGAAAAATGATGTATATAGGTATACAAACAATGTAAATTTTCAATATTTTGAAAATAAATATCTCATGTTTTAAATAGTAAAAGTTATTCATATTTCGAGAAACGAAAGATATTAACTTAAGGATCATTTGTTTAAATTGCGAACAAATTTTGACTATTCATAACAAATATTGTTATATCATGGAAAATATTAACAATATAATTTGAAAAATAATTTTAGACTATTTGTTGCTAGTATTTAATAACATATTAAATAAGTCAAGTAAAAAAAC
The DNA here is from genome assembly GCA_022817425.1 of Gryon sp. ZL-2020. NCBI lineage: Eukaryota > Metazoa > Arthropoda > Insecta > Hymenoptera > Scelionidae > Gryon > Gryon sp. ZL-2020. Next base: position 21,002 of record JABFPJ010001195.1, on the reverse strand, counting down.
TTTCAAAATGGCCATTTAAATCGAAATTAGAATGCTATTTTTAGGTTAGCCGAACGTCTCACCTTAAGGTGATTCTTCAGCTATGTAAGAGCAAAAAAGATAGAGCTAATGGTGACTCCATTAGTGGAAGAGAGAACCAGTGAATTCGATTGAAGAATCACCTTAAGGTAGAACTATCGCGAAATAGCGTATCATATATGGGATTTCAATATTTTGTTAATATTTTACATTTTTTATTTTTATATTTTTATATTTTTATTCGTCTAAATAAAATTTAAAAAATACATATACATATATATATATATATATATATATATATATATATATATATATATGTGTATCATTTTTTATCATTTACAAAATATATGGCTTCAAAATTTCAACTGCATTTATTTCAAAAATCAGATGATAGAATAATTATTTCTATATATCATTAGAAAGTGTATACATAATGAAATACTAATTTTTTATCAAAGAACAGATCCTAAGAACAGAAATTAATATATTAATAAAAAAAAAGCATTGATTTGGTACGTTTACCTATACTTTCAATGTTAAATGACTTATTTTTAACAATTAATACCTCAATAACTAAACGGTAAAAAGGACTGAATTTTTTGGAATTTACTTACAAATATTTAAATTAAAACATATTTTTGAAAAGAAATCCTAAGAAAAGTTGTTTCATGATAGTCCTACCTTAACACTGAAACATACAAGCATTTTGTAATTTTGGGATTAGAAAAATATATTTTTTCGGTATTCAATGACTGTTTAAATAGAATAAAAAAAAATGTTTTTTATTATTATTTAGATAGTAAATTTGATTACCAGTTTTTTAATTGAATTTTGTTGTAATAATAATAATGTAAAAAAAATGAAAAAAATATAACTTAACCTTAGAAATTAGTTCACGGACAATGACAGTGACTTGATATCTTTGAGGGAATATGAGATACTTGGGAGTTCTCGGTTTCGGATCGAACGGAAGATGTGGAGAAAAACATTGATGTGCACGTAAACAAATGGCGAAGCGCCGATTACAATGCGTCGGTCGCTTAACAAAAGACGATGTCGCAGACGGCGCCATCGCCAAACTAACGCACGTTTGGTCGTTTTGCATTTTACTCAAAGAAAATTAAAAAGAAAAAAGCACACTCAGACAAACAAACAGATCACCTAAAAGTTCTTTTCTTTTTAATTAAGAAACAACGAAAAAAAGTTGTCAAACGACCTTAGTTATTTTCTTTCATTTCATACTATCATTATGATTATCTCTTTCTGATAGACTTGTTTTTATCATTTCACTTTATTTTACTTATATTATAAAAAAAGTACCAAACATGTTTTTTTTTTTCTTATACATTATAAAGTTAAATATTATTTTTATTCACTTCAAATATTCAGTGAATAATATAAAATTACATTGGTTAATGCAATTACTGTTGAAAAACAATCATTTATAATTTGATTAATTTTTGTTTTATGTTTATTCTAATAAATGAAGTGACCTGTGCTAGTTTTGGTCAATTTTGTATAAACTTAACTATTGAATTAATTTGTATTTGGTCCCAATTTCATCTTTGTAATAATATTTTGTAATTAGAATGAATAGTATAATGGAGACAATAATTGTTGTTTGATAGCAAATTTTTGGGGATTTGTTATAGAAAAAAGTTAGTCGAGTGGGAGTGGGTGGAGGGGGTCAAGTGTTGCAAGGGGTTCAACCAATCGACGAGTCCGGCAGTCAATGGTGGAGACAACAGCATACTTCTTATCATCATCATCATCAACCCCACCACCACCATCATCATCACCATCATCAGGGCAATTATTATACTTCCCAATCGCATATTCACAACAATCCTGTCAGTACTATGAAGCAGTCTTATATGCAGGTTCGTTTTCTATTTTAATCCTCATAAATACTCAATTAACAAAAAAATACAGGATTTTCATTTGCAAAAGTGAATAATTCATTTGCAGTATCATGAATAATTTGTCATGCAAGTTACAAAAAAAAAGAAACAAAAATTTAAAGGCAATTTATTTTGCGAGACAAAATTTAGTTGGGATATTAGTTTTCTGAAATCCTTATTTTCGGCAATTTCGGCAATTGAAACATACTTCATTTCAACGAAATCTAATGATATTTTATTAGATGTTATTCTTTGCAGCTTACATGGGGATTTCATGACGATGAGGCCCAAATTAACAAGAAACTGCCAAGGGAATTGATACTCAGGTAAAATAGAAAAATTGCAATATTATATATATATGTATATATATAGTATGCTGAAGAAAAAAAATTGAATCAAAATTGTATTTGTTGCAGAATTTTTTCATACTTGGATGTTAGGTCACTATGCCGTTGTGCCCAAGTAAGCAAAGCCTGGAACGTGCTGGCTCTCGACGGCTCCAACTGGCAGAGAATCGATCTCTTTGATTTCCAGCGAGATGTCGAGGTACCGAATCCGGCTTAGTCGTGCAACCGCGTTACACAATTTCCATTAGTAACCAAGCGTCCATTACATAATTAACATTTCATCATTATTGAGTTAAATTATTATTGTCAAAGTAACGCATCCCAACGTTATACGCATTTCTTTGTTTTTCACTGTCATAAAAGGATGATTTGTCGTTAATGAGTAAAAACATAATTAAAATGAAATTTGAGATAAAATTTAAAAATAAAAATAAAAATTTTCATTATTTTCGTCAATATAAATGAACAAAAATGATTTTTTTTTGTATCGATAGTCTAATTGAAAATTGAGACAGCTTTAGTTGCATTGAAAAAATGTTCTTGCTTCCTAACTGAAAACGAAGATATCTTAATTAAGGAAATTTGAGGTATTCTCGTTTTTAAATAAAATTGTATATGTATGAGGTTTTGATTGCAATGTTGAAATATTGATACAACAAGAAGTTAAAAATAGTCAAAATAAGTAAATAAATAATGTTATTGTTTTGAAAACAAAACACTTATTATTTTGTTTCCAAAATAAACAAAATATACAACATAAACAAAGCAAAATGAACAATGCAATGTACACAAAAGAATGTAAACAAAGATAAGTAATCAACGCATTGATAGATGTTTTGACTATATCGACGGTTCTTACGTAAAAGCTTCCATCTCAAATTTTTTATACAAAAGGATATATCTCCTATATTATTGTACAAGATGTATCCTTTTGTACAAAAAATTTGAGACGTAACCTTTTACGTCAAAAGCGTCGAGTATTTGACTATCTCAATAGTTGGTTTTTACTATCTTGCTAGTTATTTTGACTTTCTAGACTTTGTCACAATTTAAAATATTTTTTGTCCTCAAACCAGGGACCTGTGATAGAAAACATTTCCCGGCGTTGCGGCGGTTTCTTAAAGCAGCTATCACTGCGTGGTTGTCAAAGTATTGGGAATGCATCGATGCGCACGCTCGCACAATCGTGCCCAAATATCGAAGAACTGAATCTGAGTCAGTGTAAAAAAATCTCGGACGCAACGTGCGCCGACCTGAGCAGGCACTGCCCGAAGCTTCAACGACTGAACCTCGATTCCTGTCCGGAAATAACCGATCTCGCGCTCAAGGACCTCTCGGACGGCTGTCGACTGCTCACGCACATCAATCTTTCCTGGTGCGAGCTGCTCACCGACAACGGCGTCGAGGCACTTGCACGCGGCTGCTCCGAAATACGCAGCTTTCTCAGTAAAGGCTGTCGACAGCTCACCGATCGAGCCGTCAAATGCCTCGCGCGCTTCTGTCCCAACCTTGAGGCCATCAACCTTCACGAATGCAGGGTTAGATCACATTTTACTCAATTAGAATGCAACTGCGCAAAATTTAGACTAAATTTTCTTTAAGTAATTTTGATGCTTACATTTAGTTTAAGGAGGTTGGGGCACAATGTTTTGGTGCGAAAGAGACAGAACATAAAAACTGAAATTATTTTCTCAAAAAATATAAATAAATAGATAAAAAAACGTATTTATTCTTTAATTTTTAATGTAATATTTACTTTTAACTTATTTTCTATTAATTACAAGTAAAAATGTGCTTTTTTGTTCAAATTTTCACTGCGTTGCTTTCAATATAATTCAATTACGTTAAATCCAATGAGAAAATTTCTTTGAAATGTTGCACACCTATTTTCTATGAGTTTTATTTAAACATATTAAAATTCCAAGCAATTCTGAACGTGGGATCATATTTTAAATCATCAAAAGTGGCAAACTCCCATAAGACTCAATGTATTTTGTTCTGATATTTAACAATTTTTTTCTCAAAAATCAATGAGACAATCTTCTTGAAATTTTGCACAGTATTTTATTTGATCTTTCGGAACAACATATATATGTTTTTCATCAAATTCTTATCGTTAAATCAGTTCATGCCCCAACGTCCTTAATCGTGTATTACACATTTTTTATGTCTAAAATAAATGAATAGTAATTTTTTTATAATTAAAATACACAACTTAATAAATTATAAAGATCGTTTTTCGCTTATAAAAATGCATCTTAAATTATGTATTGCATGAAAATAAAATATTATTTTTGACGGTCAAAATTTTAAAGTTACCGCCAACATATGAGTTGTTTTGGAGCACCATCTGACGGTAGAAATGGATTGTCAAGTAAATGCGTGTATGTATGTGTACATCGTAAGAGATATGTTTCGTTCATTATTCACATATTATTTTATAACTTCGACACAGTTTAATAATATTTGATAACAATCATATTTGCATAATGAGTGTCAGATATTTTTATGAAACAATCAAACGAAAACATACTCTTTTAAATAAATGCGCCTAAACACGTGCTCTGGTCAATAAATTGTTAAATGAGAATGGGATAACGTCAAGGTCTCCATTAACACCGTATCTATTACAAACAATTGCAAATAAACGTCACAAAGTTGAGCACATTCTCTTGCAGGTAAATATTTATTTGTTTTACATTAAAGCGTATAATTGTTGGTGACTTAATTTGAACGTCCATGTTTGGTCGCAAATTCAACAACAAACAATATCATTTGTCATGACATATCAACTTTTAAAACAACATTTAGCATATGCATTGTTATGCAAATAGTTAAAATAAATTCAATCGTTGGATTAGAGTTTACGTCTGCTAAAACTGTTGGTGTTGTTCATCAAAGTGTTATAACAAAATCAACTCGTTAAAGTGATTAAAATAGTCTGTGCATCAATTTGCATGGAGATTAATCGAGTGCAGTCAAAAGATAGCACTTCATCACAATTTGACTATTTAACGTGCGTCTTTTATTTAACATTTCTAAAACCCAATAAATAGTAATGCTTTATGTCATGTGAACATTTATTGAGTTCAATCTATCGAAACAAAATTTCTGCTTTTTTTAATATTATATGACAGTTAGGTTATGTTTTTATGTCAGGCATTTAAATGTGAAATTATACAATTGCAAAAATAAAATTAATCAGATCATATTAAGTCTTATGAAACGTTGTAGATGTGTGGGTTATTGTTTTTATAACACAATTTCATTGTAATGGTTAATGAAAAGTTAATTGTGTTTATATTATTATATAACTACTATTTTTAACTTGCATTGTTTATTTTTATTTTGTCCAAGAAACATTATTTTATTTACTAAGTGCATTAACAACTTGTTTATTGAATGATTGTAGTTGTCACGAATATCAAACAATGAACTCGAAGCGAGATCAGAGGAAATCTCAAGATAATCGCGAGTCAAAAGATCAAAGTGCAAAGCTTTGCAACAATGTGAAGATACAAAATGAAACACAAAATAAGGATTTGAATGTTAACAACAATGTGGATGGCAACGGCAGCAGGTGTCCCTTACTGGCTGACAGAGCGAATACTTTGTCAAATGGCCTGCATTCATTGGAAGCGCACAGTTCGAAAAATTGTTCGTCGGATCAATCAAAATACAAGTTTACCTCGCACACGAATTTAAATAAAAACACAAACACGTGTTTTTCGGGCGCTGAAGGTGCGTCTAATTACATGTGCAATTCAGTGCCTCTTAATTCTATGTCGGATAATCTGACCTGTTCAAGCGTGCCTACCTTCTCAGAGCCATTGCCTGGCTGTTCGTCGTCACAAATTTCGATGTCAGTCGAGGACACGGATTTGAGAAACAATGTTGACTATGCCACGAGGATAGAAAAGTGTCCTCCCAAAGTATCGTGTAGTTCGGACTCAAGTCCTGACGCAGATAGAGCAACTTTTTCAACGACGTATCCGTCGTCTTGTACGTTGAATAACATCGGCGGCAATATTGGATCGACCAGTCATGGAACTTGTTGTATCTTAAGACCCAATATCAACAGCAATAGTGGTAGAGATTCTGGTGCTGGTCCCAGTGGTTTATCTAGAGTAAGCAGAAAAGCAAAATCATTAGTTATAATGTTTATTAAAAATTATTAAAAAATTATATTATCCACACATTCAATTGTAATATATTTAAAAAATCATTTAATTGGCCATTAGGAATATGAGAAAAAACAACTTGACTTGTGGAGGTATTGATAAAAGTATTTTTGCACAAATTGTAGGCTTTGAGAATGATTCCGGTTAGGAGTCGAAACGTCAGCTTGTAAAATTAAATAAAGAATCCACTTGAGAGAGGACTTTTTGTTTTTTTTTTCATATTCCTAATGGCCAATTAAATGATTGTTTAAATATATATAATGTTTATACATTGAAATGTAATATAGTATAGATTTGATTAACTGAATCTTTAATCACAGAGAGTTCGAGAACGTCGAGATTCGAGTTCCGGAAATGAGGGAGATTTATCAGATAGTGAAGATTATTGTATTTATACGTATAAAGGTAACGATGATCAAGTAATGGCGCAGCGTGTTAATCAACCACTTGTTAGAGAAAACGGAGAAGTCGAAGAACATCAGAGTGGAAGGTCAAGTCCAGAGATGGATTTTTTAGAAATGGACTTTGATCCTGGACCTTCTTGCGAACAAGTATGTGAATGTAATAATTGTATTAGATACAAACAACAGTGTTAAACTGTAATTGTAATCATTGGATTTTGTTTAAATATAAATTGTATAGGATACAGGTGACAGTGACTTAGCATCCATAAATGAAGATATACAGAATTTAGCGATGGATAATGCTGAAGCAGAGCAAGTTTTGTTAAATGATTTAAGCGGTGGAAAAATGGTATCCCGGCAAGCGGCTTCTCATTTGCCTCAGAATACTTCAGACAACGACAGTAATGTCACTAGTCATCAAAATAACACTCAAGAACAGAATGAAAAACCCAGTTATTTAGCAAATCCCGGCCCAAAGAAAGTTTATTCTTCCGCTTGTTGGCAACTAAGTTCTGCCAGCAGTTTAAGTACGTAACGCACAAATTATCTTTAGAAATACAGTACATTATTTATGTAACTAACTAAAAAATGAATAAATTTTTATTAAAATTTACTTTTTGAACAGAATCTTGGGAAGCTTCAAGTATACACAGGCACTCTGCAGCGTGTCCCTTACGACAGTCATTTGGCTATCATAGTACCAGTGGCGATCTCATTTCGCCTGGCGATAATCGAGATACCGATCCAGAACTTTGGTCGGAAAATTCAGCGGTATCTGTTCCTGAGAATTCAAATTTAAATTCCTGCAAAATTAATCTTAGCTCAAACTTATATCATCGAATGATGGCAAAAAAGCTCATGCTCGATAAACCATCTACTTTTAATCAGAGTAGAGATTCCAACTTGGTATGTATTCATTATTTATATGCAAATAATTATGATTTTAGTACAAACATTTCACTGGATTATTTATTCTCAGGAAAATGAAATATGCGATGAAAGATTAGATGGTCTTCCACCAATTGAAAAAGTCATGATATGGACTGAACAAGAGGCAATCGCAAGACAAGTTACTCAGATTGGAACTTCTGCATGTGGTGCAACAGCTGCAATCAATGCTCTTGTATGTTGATTTTTAATATTCAAATGATATGTCTTCATATGTAAATGATGTTATTAATCACGTATTTATTTTTCATATTTATAGTACGCCTTAGAAATCCCTTTTATATTAGAAACTTTGATAAAAGGAGTAGCAACGAGAGTGCGAGAACCTGGTGCGCCTTTGCCACGATATTTAGTAAGTCGATCTTTAGCAGGTGCAACACATCGAGACCTAATTCGTGGCATATCATTAGCCACGAACGGTACAGTTATTACCAAATTCTTTTCATTTTATCCCGAAAGAAAAGTCTCTCTATCTCATTGGCTCCACTACTGGATTTCCAGAGGTGTGTAATTATTATTTATAAATAAATCATATAATCTAGATAGTTGTATATATTTAACATCTTTAATTATTAATAATTATTTTTTAGGTGCTGCACCTATAGCTACATTAAATTTACAACATTGTGGCGAAGGACATGATATACCGGATGCATGGCATCATCAAATGATATTTGGAGTTAGTCAAGCTGGAATTTATTTAACAAATCCGTTACAATGTGTTCCAGAACAGGTTAGCATTAACTGTAATTAATGAATCAACTGCAATCTATTTGAATATTAATTAATTTTAATTCATTCATTTTAATTATCACAAATTTACTTTGATTAATGTGCAAATTGAAACATGTGTCTTTTTGGAGGACAAAAATGAATTAAATTCATATTCATTTCATTTATAGATACTTTGGCACCAACTTGTAAGTCCAAGTGTACTTTTAATCCGACGAGCCGATATTTTAGCTCACTGGAATGCCACAACAGATTTAACTCCTTTAATGACTATGGATTATAGATGGCGTAAAATGAATGTCTTAGGTGAGAAAAATAAGACTTATTATAAATGATTGTATCGAATATTCTAGAAGAAAGAAGTTTAATAAAATGTGTTATATATTTTTAGGTCAAGTTGTAAACATTGTTCGCGAAACAATGCATGGCGATTCGATGCTTTGTGCCACACACGTACGAATCCCTGCATCATATAAAGCTGGAATAACACTGGTGATGCACAAAAATTCTCCCGCAGCCCCAGAACTGTTGTGCGCTGAACAATTGCCGTTACTTTAGTTTAAGAATGAAAGTTTGTTGAATAGTTTGCAAGCAATATAAGTACAATTAACATTATTTTTAATAGTAAAACATACATGCGCGAGGTTTATAAAAAAAGTCATTATCAAGCATTAACAAATTATTTTTTTTATAATTTATATTATATTATTGTTTTTTTTTCTTTTGGTTTCTCAAATGTGGAAGTTATGTTATTTATTTGTTCAAACTAAACCCGTGCATAATGAAGACGCTATGAATGTAGTACATATGTAATATTTGAAATGTAAATATCAATGATTCTTAAAGCTTGCACATAATATCTAATAGTAGTTAATTTTTGCCTTAGAGACCTCATATTTTTTGTAACCTTCTTTCTAATTAAATAATGATTTATTAAATGAATTATTTAAAAAAAGAAATAAGATATTCAATTTATTTTATTGTTATCATTTCTTAGTCACTGACTTAAATCTATGTAAAGTTCATATTTATATACAGTGAGGCAGTAATGGAACTATGATATTCCGTGAGTAACTCCGTATTATGTAAGACTTTGAAACGAATGACATAAGAACTTATTACTATAATAACATTTTCAAACAAATAATTTATATTTATAATCGCGTTAACAATATTGTGAAGGAAAATCTAATTTTAATTATTTCGTACTAATAACTATGTACAAACGAAAGATAAATATATTGTAAATTCATTAATTAGTTGAAATAAATTTTTTTCAACAATTTTATTGAGTTTTTTTAATAGTATAATTATAGTTTGTCATATAAACAGTAATATATATTTTATATGTAACTTTTTAACTACTTAAAGTAATACAAGTATATTTCAGACTCTGAAACATACATTTTATGTTTTAATTCAAATTAAATTCGAATATTAATTTAAATTATAAAACTTGCAATATTATAATTTGAAATATTAAATCTCATAATAATTAATAGTAAAGTTGCATTAATTTATATGCATTTTTCAGTTAAAAAATGTCAAAAATTTTTCTTATTAAATGTCATTCCATTTTTTCGATTTTATTGATTTTATGGGAACATTATTTGTTTAATAGCAATTTTTAATTTAAATATTTTCTTTTATTGAACAAAAATGCTTTATAAAATGTCTCATTAAAGTCTAATCGTAAAGAATATCCCCACCTATGATACAATTTTTGCCGTTCAATAGTTAGCCAATATTGCTATCATAATTAGAGTTCAGTATTCAACAAGTCGTAGCTAAAAGATACGAGTTCTAAAATGGAGCCGCAACGACTGGATATTATTATTTTCGGAGCAACGGGATTTACGGGAAAATACACCGTCCAACATGCAGAAAAATTGGCAAAAGAATATAATTTTACATGGGGAATCGCTGGACGTCGTAAGGAAGCTCTGGAAAGTGTTCTTAAAGAATTTGCTCCGGAATCCGGTAAGTTGAGTACTTGAATTGACAACAAACATAACATTATCACAATTTTTCAGATTAGATAAAAATGAAATTTAAAGTGTAAGCATTGTTGCAAAAACGACATTTCGCATAATGTTCAACAAAAATATTGTAAATTATTTTATTTATGCCGCTAAACTTAACCTAAAATAACCATATATGAATTATCATTGATTTTTTGTATCACATAAAAAAATCATCTTCATAATTAATTTTAAAAATGACTACAATGTTGTAAATTATTTCATTACGCAATGGTTGATGCAAGGTCAAAATGCAAAAATAAGTGAAAAATGACGTTTTTGATAATGAAGAAAGATATTGAATTGATATTAATGATGAAAACTTGTAATTGATTTGTAATTACTGAATTACACCTTAAATTGAGACATTGTTTTTTAGGTAACATTCCAATCATAATTGCTGATGTAAAAGATGAAGAATCGTTAAAGAAAATGACTTCGCGAGCAAAAGTAATTGTAAACTGCTGCGGTCCATACAGATTTTTTGGAGAACCAGTCATTAAAGCATGTATTGAAACTAAAACTAATCACGTTGATGTCAGTGGAGAACCTCAGGTAGATATCCACCTTTTATCATTTAATTTTGTATAAAACAATTTTTCAATTAATTAAATTAATCAAAATGATACAAAAACTGTTTACAGTATATGGAAAAAATGAGATTGGAGTATAACAAGGCAGCCCAAGAAGCTGGTGTTTACATCATAAGCGCTTGTGGTTTTGACAGTATTCCATGCGATATGGGCGTGTTATTTACTCAGGATAAGTTTGACGGCGAAATAAATAGCATTGAAAGTTATTTGAATACTTGGTCAACAAAGAATGTTGGTGGGGCAGCGCTTCATTATGGCACGTGGGAGTCCGCCGTTTATGGCTTAGCTCATAAAGACGAACTACGCGATTTACGTCGCAAATTGTATCCCACTAAATTGCCAAACTTACAGCCAAAACTGAAAACAAAGTAAATAAATAAAATTATTTGGCTATAGTTAAGTACGAACTTTGGAATAAATATAAAAGAATATGATTGAATGATTTTTAGGATCTTACATAAGAGCGACATTTCACCCGGTTGGTCTGCCGTTTTTCCAGGATCTGATCGTTCTGTTGCTCTGGGTACTCAATACTTTTTATACGAAAAGTATAAGCAGAGACCCGTGCAAATTCAGACCTATATTACTTTAAAGTAAAATTATTATTTTATATTTAATATTATGTGTACTAATAATATGTATATATCTTATTTTAATGAAACTGAAATTACTTTCGCAGATCATTCTTCAGTTTCTGTGCTTTGGGAGTAATTGGTGGTGTTTTTACGACACTTGCGAAATTCAAATGCGGAAGAAAACTGCTTCTGACTGTAATTTTATTTTATTTATAATAAACTAGTTTGTAATTGAATATCATGAAATGCAATCCTACACGCAATTCGCTGATTTTTTTTTGTAACAAGTTTATTATCATTATGAAAATGATGCAAAAATGTATTAAGAATTAATTTTAATTAACTACGTTTTTATTTAATTATTTTAGTATCCAAAGTTCTTTTCGTGTGGATATGCAAGTCACGAAGGACCATCCATAGAAGCAATGGAAGCGGCACATTTTTCGATCACATTTAAGGCATCGGGTTGGTCCGAAAAATTGGCCGAACCAACAGATAAGCATACGGAGCCGCCCAATAAAGAATTAATAACAAAAGTAACTGGCGTCAATCCAGGATATGGTGCAACTTGCGTGACTTTATTGATTTCCGGCATAATGATTTTAAATGAATCGAACAAGATGCCAGACAAGTAAGACTGACTTCAATTAAATGCATTAATAGAATGAAAACTGATTATTTATTTATGTATTTATTACAAAATATATCTCTTTTCAGAGGTGGTGTTTTAACTCCCGGGGCTGCATTTGCCAAAACCTCGATTATCGATGCATTGAACAAACACGATTTGAAGTTTGAAGTCGTTTCGTCAAATGAATAACTTTCTTATTATATTAAATGAGAGGAAAATTTGATGGCAGAAGGTAAAGGTTGCTATACAAATTTTCAAACTCTTTATACAATATCAAAAACACATAGTTTAATAGCTGTTTTTTGTTATTCTTGTACTAAAATTTTAATAAAACATAATTTTACACATTTATAATGTTTTGTGCTTTACAGAGGATGTAAAACAAGTATTTTAAGCAAATCATACTTAATGTTACACATCAACTGAGAGTATCTAAATAAATAAATGCATGAATAAAAACGAAAGAAAAAACTTGGAAGTTTTATTTTCTTACTGCCTATAGCAAGTAGTAATATAAAAATCGACCGTTTTATTACAATCAGTATCGTTTTATTTCTAACCTCGAGATACAAATGACAAAAACTGTTTGCTTAAGACGTTAATAACAAATAAATAATGATTTGCAAAACGGGTTCTGGTAAGTTGCATCAGTATGTACAGACATACCTTCTATTTACACCAACAATCAAACTTTATTCTGCCAACGAATTTCATAAAAATGCCACCGACACGAATTATAACAAGTTGTTCAGTCTTTCAGTAATTCAAACCGGGGTCTATTTTCTATTTCGAATTAAATTTTGAATAATTTCCAATTATCGATGGATCTTACTGAAATATTAATCGGTTGATTACAGTACATTATTGCAATATTTTTGCCAATAACTGATTGAATCAAGGGAAATGACGATGTTTAGATTTCAATATTTATTCCGGATCAGGCGTTGCTGTTGATGCCTGTTCTGCAGCGGGCTCGGCCTGTTGCTCTTTTTCTTTCGATTTTGCGTCCGGAACCCACAATCCACTGTCGATACATCTCTTCATGTGATACCTCGCTTCGTCTTCTGGCATTGATGCAATTGTTTCTTGAAGTAATGGAATATCCTGACTTTCAAAACATTTTTGCAATGCCTAAAAAGATATGATTATTCAATTTCACTGACTTTAGCAAACACAATTATTATTACTTTGTTATTATAATATATTAAATATTAAAAAAAAGGAAACAAACCTCTGGAAGAGATTCAAAAACTTCAACAGGATCAAGACCACCTGGTCCTAGTCGAGCTTTTCGTTCCTCCTCTTCGGCTTCTTTAAGAGCTTCGGCAACTTTTTCTGCTGCTCTTTTTCGGATTCGTTCTTTAAATGCACGCAATTCATCGTCAAAGGAATTTTTGTATTCAACTTCGGCAATTTGAATTCGACTGAAGAAAGAGCCAACGCATGCTCGTGGATCAACATCAAGTTGCTTTGATAACTCAAGAATGTATTGCATACATATACACTGATGTGCCACATGTTCCATCAAGTCATGTTTCTGTATATAAAAAATCGAAATGAGTAATAATAATGTATTAAGAATATTATTTCTATCGAAGTTACATTAAAGTACAGAAATTGTTATTTACAATCAATAATATTTATAAACATATAAGAAATATATAATCCGAATGAAGTTTGACTTGAACAACTTACTTCTTCCATTTCCAAATTAATACACCAAATTACTAAGTAATTAGCAGTGTTTTCGCAGACCAGATGTAGGTTTTCTTGCAGGAATTTTTTACTGTCATCATATTTTCTCAGCATTCCAAATTGTTTCAATTTCTTTTCATTTTCCTTCACAAATTCTTTCATTTGCTTTTCCTTTTCCTCGTCAGTTAAACTATCGTCATCCTTTCTTTGTGGCTTTGTATTGATTACAGTTTTGGTAAAGCCGTCCTGTGCGATTGTATCAACATTCCAAGGTGTTAATTTTTCCTTCTTTTTCAAATCATCTTCGATTTTCTTTATTTTCTCCTGTTCCTTTTCCAATTCTTGTAAAGCTTTTTTTAATACTGTTAAGTCGGGAGAATTTTGTTCTTCTTTCTCAAGTTTTGCTAGTTTCTCCTTCGTGTCTTGTAACTTTCGCAAAGTTCTGCAAAGGTTACAATGTTGCTTAAATTATTGATTCAATTTACAAATAAGTTGCATGTCAATTACTTTCTTGATAGCTTATAACTTATATTTCTACTTTTAATATAAAGTTCGTCGAGCATTTTATGTATTTTATGTATTTAAGATATTTGTATCAAATATTTGTATTCAACTTACTCTACTTTGTGTCTTTCGTGCTGCTCTTGTTCTCTTTTTCTTTCTTCCATTCGCTCCAATCTTGCTCTATGACGCATTCTGAACAACGATGGTGTGTCAATGTTGGGATGGGTGTCATCTTCATCATCAGAAATCTGTTAATCATAACATATATGTTAAAACTAATTATACATACAAATTAACGACATTCAAACATTTTTTTTCTTATTTGTATGAAGATTTGGAAATAAATAATACCAATGCTATGATACGAATTAGTACACTTACACGTATTACTTTTCAAAGAAAATTATATTTATACATTAGCTATGTATTATAAATAAATGTAACATTTTCTTTGTTTGCAAGTTTCTGTAGTTTTAAACTGTTCACTATTGATTAAAGATTATTTACATTGTGTAAACATTGAGTAACTTTTATATATTTACTTCTATAATTACAAGTATAACACCTTTTTATTAAATTAATTATTCGTTTAGTTATTTGATTTCATATTTATACTTTGCAACTAAAAAAACTTATTTAAAACATACAAATAGAGCATTCTGAATATAAAAAAACATTCAAATAATCGATATGGCGATTACATCTTTTGTCTTTCAATTCTGTAAGTAATTCAATATTGATCAAGTCCCGCTCATAAATATTGACCTTCTATAAATGAATTTGATCTGTGAATGATATTATTCCAATTTAACAATTTAGTCACTAATTTCATTGATTATGTATATTTTTGTCTTGTTTATTAATTGCTTTTGTTCTTTCTTAATGCCATTATAACTCACATTCATTCATTAACTCAACGAATTAGAGTCAACAGTTGATTCTAATCAAACAACGATAACGACTTTTACTTTTACGCCAAAGAAATATTAAAAAAAACATTTAATGAAATAAAAGTTTCAGCAAATGCATACAATCTTTATCGAATATGTCATTGCAAATGTTACATATATTTACTGCAAAAATGACTACATATTTTATAAAATCAAATCATGAAATCCAACTTGTTCGCAGTAAATTATCAGAAATTATAAAAACAATCAATACCATTTTAATTTCAAAATAAACAAACAATATAGTATTCATTTGACTAAATATTGATCGTGATATATACTTGCATAAATTGTATATTCAGTATTTAAGGATAAATTGTTTATTTTCTCGCTAATTTCATCATTCTTTGAAACAGAAATCTTGTTTTTTCTAGAAGATTCGCGCAATCTGCCGGAGCCAAAATATTTGAGTACTTGCCTCGATGTCTTTCCACTTGCTGTAATCAACCATGATTCAATGCTTTGTTTACTTCGTTACTTGTTTAATTTATTAACAATATTAATATGTCAATAATCCAGCAGGATGAACGTCAAAAAGTCAGATATAAAGCAAACACAGAGAATTGTTTTTTTTCCTCCTTTGGAAATAGCACGCGATCACAACGTACTTCAGACTTATACTGCGGCAAATGGTGGGTGGTCGGGGCGAGTATAAAGTATAATCACTTGCAATATATGTGAGTTAGAGGCAGTGATGCAACCTACAAA
This sequence comes from Gryon sp. ZL-2020, assembly GCA_022817425.1. NCBI lineage: Eukaryota > Metazoa > Arthropoda > Insecta > Hymenoptera > Scelionidae > Gryon > Gryon sp. ZL-2020. The sequence continues at coordinate 4,794 of JABFPJ010001195.1, read as the reverse complement.
AATGAATTTCATAAAGTAGACATGATTACCGACGAGCACGAAACCAGTTCCATTAGAAAAACAGATGTCGTACTGTGTATGTGTAAAAGCGATTAAAATACTTAAAATTAAACAAGGAAAGTTTACATCTTTTACATTATAAAGTAAAATGTAAAAGTTATGGAAATGTTTAATAACTTTATATTAAATTGTAAATATTGTAAAATTAATTGAATAATTAATTTGTTTATGTAATAATTGAACATTTAAATTTCACATTAAATCAAAATATTGTATTTATTTAAATATAAAATAAAAGCACATGTATAAATAATCATATTTTAATAATTACTGATATTTATAATTTTGCATGTATTTTGAGCTCATTAAAAATGTAATTAAGGGAGAAAAATGTGAGGAAATGCGCTTTAGAAAGGGGGTAAATAAGGTGTCAAGTTTCAACATAGTAGGGGACAAGGATCACAATACGAATTACGAGCCTATTATCCTTTTTCCTGCATATGTCTAAAATATGTGAACATCCAGAAATCTTCCAACCTGCGCAAAGACGCTCCAATTAATCTTATTTTTATACATTTATATTATTTTAAATGTCTTTTAACAACCTTGCAGTTTTAGGGTAAAAATAAGAAAGTCAAGTTTTATAATTACTCAAAAAAAAAAAAAAAAAATTTTTTAAGAAGTAATAAAAAGATAAAATAAAATGAATGAATTACAGAAGGCATACCAAAAATATTTTTTCTTATTATGAATATTATATGCGTCATGAAATTTATGTTTGTTTTAAGAACAAGAGTATCTTTAGGGTTTAAAAGATCAGTCTTTAAGATTATTTTACTTTCTCTTTTAAACTTTTATTTATGATGAAATGAGATAAGTATTCGGACAAATTGGGACTATTTAAATGGCACTTTTCTAATAAATCGCAATATAAATATATTTCAAATACCATTAAATAACACATTCTTATTGTATTTAAAAGTGAGTAATTTAAAAAATATTTCTTATTGATATTTAATTTTAAATCAAAAATAAATTATAAAAGTATTTTTAAGCATTAAATTTTTTTTACTTAAAAAAATGATGAAATAAATATATTTAAAAAATGTTTACATAAAACTGGCAAAAAAGTGATGAGTTTCTCTATTTCCTACGCATTTATCAACCCATACTAACACAGCTAAATAAACGCCCATCTTTCATATATATATGTTCTCTAAAGAATAACATAATGGCGTATTAAAAACCTGCGACTCTCAACTATTCACATACATCTTCGTCTTGTTTACGAGACAATATGCACTTATCTCAACAGACATGTTTTCTTAAATATTCATTGTACGCTCATTTACCTCATCTAAAAATACCCAAAAGCATGTTCTCTTTAAAAGTCAGCGTTAAATGAACAAACAAAGATCCTTTAAACCACAAATGCCGGTTATTTAAAATGAAAAATGTGCAACACGTGGAAACTTGCACGCCATCTTACTTTACACCGCGAAAATGTGTCCTTTATTAACTTTCTTCCATCAAAAAATGTCTTACTTCTTCAATTTTCCGTGCAAAAAAATTTAGATAAAAAAAAACAATAATTTATAACCTACAAAAATATCAATATCAAAATTTGCAAAAATGTCAAAGAAATCAAAAAATGATTATTTTCGAATGAAACGTCAATTGCTTAACATTTAAATGTTCAACTGCGATGACAGCGCCATTGGAACGGAACGCCATGGAACTAATGGCGTCGGCAAATATCTTTAGCGAGAAACGAGTGAATAGAAAAACTAGAGTATCCGAATTGAACGCGTGCAGCGCGTGCCTCCATTGCTCGCACTGACAAAATTACGTGCGTATGAAACGTACAATTTTTGAATGATACTTGAGTCAATGTTTTTGCAAATCAACTCTACGTGGGTGAAGTGATTGAACGGTTTTTAAAAGTCAACGTCGTTTTGCTGCACCGAACAAAACGCGTAAGTATTGTTGCACAATCCTATCGTCCATTTGAAACGCTTGCACTCGTGTTTCAAAGTTTACTATTGTTATACCGTTACATGCGCAGATTTTCAAATTTCAATCTATTGTTTGAATCGTGATTATATATCGTTTTTCATCGACAAATTAACTGAAAACAAAAAGGAAACTAATTATTTTGATTTCGTTAAATTAACAACGCCGACAACTTTGCTTCCATTTAATTTTTGAACTTTAAATATGTTCGTGCGACGTAGACTTTTAATACGCAACAGATACGGCGTGTTTTTGAATACGAGTTTGCGTAGTTGGAAATGAGCGTGAATATACATTGACGGCAGTTTGAAGGATGGGACCTTTCTTTTTCTTTATGACTTTTTTTCATCTTTTTTTTTCTTTTTCTTTTTCTTAGAGAAAATTGCCGGTCGCCCAAACAGTCGCTGTTTTTTGTCGACAGTTTCGGATTATATGCATACTTTTCAACAAACATTAACTCTTGCTTGATGATATCATTTTTTGGGATATTACAAAATTAATGCTAGAAATGTTGAATGGAAAATATAATGTTATTTTAATGAAATAAATTGGATGATTTTATCGTTAAAATGGCTACTGAAAAAATACGTTTTTAATGGGATTATTATGTTTTTATCTGTTAATATGCTTATGTAACTAAAAATAGATTCATTTTTATCGGTAAATTTTTGAATAATATTATTTTATAATGAAAAATAATATTTTTAATGATATTATATTTTGACAGCTAAATTTCAACACAAATAAATTATTAAAGTGTATCTGCTTAAATATATTATTTATACATTTTCTTTAACACAGTCAAAGACAAAAAGAAAATTGAAGTTTATAAACAGAAACTAGTAATTAAACTTTTTAAGAATTTTTTACTGCGTTATTTGATAAATAAAAATATTTATAATTGATTTTTAATCCTTCAAATTATAAATACATTCGTTTTTCTTATATAGTAATTATCAATAATTATCAAAAAATAAGTAGAAAATTTTGTATTTACTACTTTTATCTTGTATTTTTAGAACAAATATTCTTTTTATCGCAAAGCATTATTTTTAATGTTTATTTTAATGTTTAACTTCAGTTATAATCTTATTGATATCTCATGAAATAACATTTATTTAACTATAAATACTGTTCAACCAAAATGTTCCATCTACACCCAAAATACCTGTCTTATCTAATTATTCAAAATTAAAGGAAAACTGATATCATTAATCAAAAGTAGCAGTCACAATGACTTTTATTTCCAGTTCACGCAATACTTTCGAACTTGTAAATTCAGATCGCTAGTATTAAGACATCAATTGAAACCAAAAAATAAACTTCTGAATGTTGCAGTACAATTAATAGACATCGGCAAAATTAGTAAACTCTGAAAATTAATAACCGCGTCGGCAATAATGTCAAGCAAGTCTAATGTATCAGATGAACAATATGACTTTTATCATGTTGAAACAGGAAGAAGTTTCACAGTGAAGTGGAATTCTCCGGATCAGAGTATGAGGCTGATATCGCAGAGTCGTTTCTGCTCACCCAGGCAGCCGAGCAAGACAGCGATACGTCGCAGCAAGCAATTCACCAAGCAACGAATAAGTAAATCGCTGAATTTCGAAACTGGACGTAACGATAAATTCAAGACCCCGAGTTCGGGCGGACTCGATCAATTTTCACGCTCGGCCAAGATTATGCGCGCACTCAACTTCAACAGCTGTCCGGGTAATAATTCCAAACGAAAAAGCGTCACTAAAGTATTGAACTTCGACGTGTCACCGAGTCCAAAGAGTTTGCAAAGTCCGGCTTCCAATTTCTCCGCGAGCTCGCCAATTGATAGCATTCATTTGTCAATAAGCTCGAGTGACTCGCACTCGACGTCAATTGACGAGAATCAAAATCGCACGCCATCAAATCCCCGTAAATCGGCGAAAAAGTCGTTGGACTATTTAACGCCGCAGTCGAAAAGAAGCAACAGCAGTTCGTCGAACATAAGCATCTCGCCGGCATTGAGATCGGATTTGCGCGAGCAGATTGATAATCTTATACAAATTGGTGAGACTCCGAATGCCCACAGCATGAAGAGAAATTTAAACAAATCGGCTGTGCCAAATGATATTGTAAATACATCGAGAAACTTGTACTTTGACTTTGAAAGAGAGTGCTCGGATTCGTCACCTTGTCCTTCTACGCCAACGAATACTTGCAAACCTATACCAGAAAGCATGAGTGCTATAAAGAAGAGTCATCGTAAGGTATTTATCAACTTTTTCTTTAATTCATTCATATAACTACTTTTGATATGTAAATCATCATAATGATATGTAAATTTATGTCACGAAATTGAAATAGATGTACAAATTTAATTGTCTTTTACTTCTTAGGAATTAGATGTCTTTTTAAATTATACTATTTTTGGCAATGATTAAAGTATTGAAATTTATCAAGTGATTTCTGAATCATCGTGAAAGAAAATCTATTTTTTTCATTAACTTTTAAATTCTTACAATTCAAAGAAAATAACTACAAATTAAGGTGATATATCAAGTCTACTACACCGGAGTTAGTGTTTTTTTATTTTTAAATTATTTAATAATTTATTAAGAATTAAAACATATACTGTTTCATTTTTTAGTTTTGGGAAAATTATATGATCAAAGAAAAATTATTTTTTTAAGTAAACTTTTGGCTCTACAACTTCTCCGTTACAAATTCTCCCAAAACTAAAGAATGAAACAGTATATATTTTAATTCTTAATACATTATTAAACAATTAAAAAAAAAAAAAAA